>JASTTN010007597.1:0-10944 GCA_030324115.1 Sorex maritimensis
CAGCTGGGTGATGCAGCCCTCATAGCTGATGGCTTTGCTGTGTGTCTTGATGTTCACCAGCATCTTGGGGACAGTGGTGGAGGTGAAGCAGATGTCCACGAAGGACAGGTTGGACAGGAAGAAGTACATGGGCGTGTGGAGGTGGGGGTCTGAGCTGACGGCCAGTATGATGAGCAGGTTCCCCAGCACGGTGATCAGGTACATGGACAGGAAAAGCACAAAGATGAGGGACTGAACTTCCTGTTCCTCAGAAAATCCTAGAAGAAGAAATTCTTTATTTCTGGTCACGTTCTCAGATTCCATGGAGTGGAGAAACCTACATGGAAAGAACACGGTTATTTCCCACATCAACAGATTGCTTACACAATTTCAATTTTTATGGAGGTAAATTAGAGTACAAATGTTATTTGTTTTGCAAGCTTATAAAACATATAAGCTTCTCTTTTTATTCAAACTCAAGTAAATAACTTCATCACCTTATGAATATACCTCATTTCACTAGGGATTCTTTTTCACCATTTCCATGTATATCTATGCATAGATCTTGTCCTGCTATTTCAGCTTTTCATTTCTTTATAGCATTTTTGAATTACAATTTCTCAGGAATGTGAGGAACACTAAATAAGTCATGATGATATGAGAGGTGCTGTATATGGTACCACATCGCCACCAAAACAATCTAGGCAGAGAGGGATGTGATGAAAAAGGGAAAAGTTTAAAACAGAACACTTACAGTGTATTTGTTTCTTTGTTTCTTTGTTTGTTTGTTTTTGGACCATGCCCCAGATGCTCAGGGTTACTCCTTGCTCTATGCTCAGGAAATATGCCTGGTGGTTCTTGAGGTTTCTTTGGATCAAACCCAGGTTGACCACATCCAAGGCAAGCACCTTACCTACTCTACTGTCTCCCACCCCTGAATGTTATTTATTACTATGATATTCAGATGAGTGCTGAAGTGATAGCACAGTGGGTAGGGCGTTTGCCTTGCACGCTGCCAACCCGGGTTCGATTCCTCCGTCCCTCTCAGAGAGCCCAACAAGCTACCAAGAGTATCTCGCCCACATGGCAGAGCCTGGCAAGCTACCCAAGGTGTATTCGATATGCCAAAAACAGTAACAACAAGTCTCACAATGGAGACGTCACTGGTGCCTGTTCAAGCAAATTGATGAGCAACAGGATGACAGTGATACAGAGATACAGTGATATTCAGGTGAGACCAGCAAGTGGGTAGACTTGAAGCAGAGATCAGAAGGGATGGGAGCACCCAGATGCTCTCTCCAGGAAGGTGCGTGCAAATGTGGAACACCCAGGGGAAAAACTCAGAGACAACAGCAGGAGGAAAGTGGTGATAGATCACACTGCACAAGAAAATGCACTTTATTGAAATGGTCACGCAGCATTTACTAAGTTGGTATAATGAAAAAACAAGTTGTAATGACTTAGTAATAACTTTTATTATAAAACCAAAATCAAACCAATGAATGTTCAGAATTAACAAAGATGTGAGAACAATTCAGTTCAAAAGTATGAATAAAGAGTTTATTAGAAGCAGGAATGCAGGGTAGGGGCTGGAGAGATAGCACAAAGGGTGGGGCATTTGCCTCCAACTCTAACTTCTCATAAGATCACCAGAGCACGGCCAATAGTGATTCCTGAGCACATAGCCAGGAGTAAGCTCTGAGCCTGGCCCCAAAACAAAAATAAGAACCAAAAGAGTGAGTGAATAATGATATTGCTTTAAAAACTAGTTATTAGATAGCATGTAATACTATTTATTAGATAGCATATGTGCTTAACCTCGGAGAGCTGGTATGCATGGATCAGACCACCTATCCCTGCAACAACTACCTCCACTCCAAAGAGTAACGCAAGAGTAAGTTTTTGCTTTCTTGGGTGCTACAGAAACCACACAATTTCACTGTGAAATGAACTATTTTGTGAACTATTTTGTGCCTGCTGAGAGGATGGGGTTGGAGGGGTGGGGTGGGGGTGGGGAAAGACTGGGGACATTGGTGGAGGGACGGTCACACTGGTGGTGGGATGGTGTTGGAACATTGAATTCCTGAGTCACTTGTATTATGAGCAACTTTATAAATCACAGTGTTTAAATGAAGGGTTTTTGTGGCCATTAACCCAAAGTGTTTTAGACTTTGTCGGTGAATTGTCTCTTTTCCTCCCCCTCCCATAGAATCTTACTATGCTCTTGTGAGAGTTTTTTTCTTTCTTTCTTTCTTTCTCTCTCTCTCTCTCTCTCTCTCTCTCTCTCTCTCTCTCTCTCTCTCTTTTTGTGATACTGGGTCACACCCGGTAATGCACAAGGGTTAATCCTGGGTTGTGCACTCAGTAATTACTCCTGGCAGTGCTTGGGGAACCCTATGGGATGCTGGGAATCGAACTCAGGTTGGCCGAGCGCAAGGCAAACGCCCTACCTGCTGTGTTACCGATCCAGCACCTGAGAGTGTATCTTTAACCTTTCCTTTGTGCTTTACCTCTCATTCTGTTAGCTACTGGAATCCCCAAGTCAGGCTTGGTTACTCATAAAGTCCAACCTTCTGGTGACTCTGGCCTTTGTATCTGTAGCTAATTACTTGCTTTTCTCGTTCCCCTAAAATCTTGTCATATTTCGCTATAGCACAAGTTCTTTGCTTAAACACAGAAAGACTGTTACTGCTACACTCCTAGTAGTGGGAAGTTAATTGACTCTGGAACATATTTACTTCTGGGCATCTGTCATAATTACTTAACTCAGGTTTCAGTCACAGTAGTTCCTTACACCCCAAAGAGCTGGGTCCCACCAAGGGATCTCTGGAGGAACCCGGAACAAACATCAAGCTGCTCTGATATGGAACAGTCTAGAAATCATTAAGCATGCCCTTGATATAAGTCATAATGATCTAAAAGACAGGACCACCCCATGGGGTAGAAAATGCTAAACCAACCTCAGGACTTAGCCTGGGATTTATGGTAAAAAGACCAGCTGGCTTTTAACTTCAGCCCCAGAGCCCAGAGAACTAAGTTTCTGGAATCTATCTTTCTTACTGTATTTATCCACAGAACTTCAAATATTAGTAAGAAATAGCACTCTAGCACTGCCGTCCCGTTGTTCATTGATTTTGCTCGAGCAGGTACTAGGAACGTCTCCATTTGAGACTTATTGTTACTGTTTTTGGCATATCGAATGCGCCACAGGTAGTTTGCCAGGCTCTACCATGCAGGCGGGATACTCTCGGTAGTTTGCCAGGCTCTCCGAGAGAGACAGAGGAACCGAACCCAGGTCGGACACATGCTAGGCAAACGGCCTAACCGCTGTGCTATCGCTCCAGACCCATTAATTATCACTGTATCACTGTCATCCCGTTGCTCATCGATTTGCTCCAGCGGGCACCAGTAACTGCTCTATTGTGAGACTTGTTGTTACTGCTTTTGGCATATCAAGTACACCACAGGGAGCTTGCCAGGCTCTGCTGTGCGGGTGGGATACTCTCGATAGCTTGCCGTACTCTCCAAGAGGGATGGAGGAATCAAAACCAGTTCAGCCGCGTGCAAGGCAAACGCCCTACCCGCCGCACTATCGCTCCAGCCCCCTCCCAATAAGTTGATAAACTAAATTTTCTCAAAAGCTGTGGATTTTTCTTTTTACAAGGCTTAAATTAAAAAATATTAGTGTGAGTAATTCTGTGCTAATACATTTTCAATTTTATATGGAAGAGATAAGTCCTATACATTTAAATGTAAAAAGGAAAGGAGAAGAAACCCCAAGGCTGTGGTATTTCAGTTTGTCTTTCAGTTGTGAGGCCACACTCAGCTGTGCCAGGAGGTACTCCTGGCTCAGTGCTCAGGGTCACTCTCAGCCCTGCTCAGAGAACCGTGTGGTGCAGAGGTTAAGCCGGGGTCACCACATGCAAAGTACGTGCTCCACTCCTTTGAGTCATCTCCTCTGTCCTGGGCCATTGTAAATCTCTATTTCATCTACTGCATTTCCTAGAGTCACTCTACTTTCACTGCCTGCAGAGTTACTAATAGCTTACTTTTGGTTCACCCTAAGTAATATATCAGGCTGGAGCGATAGCACAGTGGGTAGAGCGTTTGCCTTGCACTCAGCCAACCTGGGTTCAATTCCTTCATCCCTCTCAGAGAGCCCGGCAAGCTACGGAGAGTATCTCATCCGCATGGCAGAGCCTGGCAAGCTACCTGTAGTGTATTCGATATGCCAAAAACAGTAACAACAAGTCTCATGGAAACGTAAATCGATGAGCAACAGCAAGCAAATCTATGAGCAACAAGATGATAGTGATATAGTGATACAGTGAAGTAATATATCAACATAGATTAGTCAAGTCATCACCCAAAGCATCAACAAAGTCCACTATCTGTGCATCCTGGCATCCTTCCAAGGTAGGCAGTGGTCTCACCTATCACTCTCTCCCACCTTCCCCTGAATCATTTACACCACACACACTGCATCACTGCAATGTTTACTCACCTGAATGTGGCTGCAAGAAAACCCCCAGTGGAAACTCAAATTCCTCCCTAGGTGCCTATGGATGGAGGGGGTAGCCAGATGGACCAGCAGGAAGGATGGAAACCTGATTTCCCCAACACACTCACGACACCACAGCAGCAATCCTGTCCTGACCAGCCGAGGCTGAAGAGCTGAGCAGAGCAGGAGATATTTACAGCCTCCCCGAGTCTGCTCATTAATCCCGGTTTCATTTCTTACTTGACCTCTGAGACACCCCTTCCCCCTGGGAGGCTGGCCTGGGCAGGATGGAAATTTCCTGCAGGTACAAGCTTTTCTTGGAGCTCTGGTAGTAGTCAGATGTATGGAATCATCAGGGTTCTCCCTTGAGTCTCCTGATTGACAGAGATGTCACCTTCCATTAGTTGGCATCTCACCCACTGGACCACTAGAAGTGCCATACATCTATCCACCTTGGTTTTTGAGAAGAGTGAATTCCAGTTTCTTCATACATTTATTTGACTTAACATAGACAAGGTAGAATCTCCTGCCCCCGCGCCAGGCCATATTCACCAGGGGCCCCCTTGGAGGAGGGCAGGTTAAGTTTTCCTCCCGGCCCCAAGCAGAGCCCAGGCAGCCAAAACCCTCTAGAACCCAGCCACAGCCATGCTCAAGGCCACTCTTCACATGCTTGGACGAGCCTCGCGCGTGCATGAAGGAACCGGCAAAGGAACCCAGGTATTCGGGAATTGTGGTTGAGATCTCCAAGCCTGCTCTATCGGGACTGGGCCTCCTCCACCCAGATCCCCAGTTTTCCAGTAGCTTGGGAGTTACACCCATAAACTGCCCCTGGAGACATGTAATCTCATCAACAGCCAAGATCCAGAGACTACAAAACAAAGCTCCCGGAAGAGAGCAATGCAGAATCTCACAGACACAGGCTGGCAAGCTACTCAATGGCATATTTGATATGCCAAAAACAGTAACAATAATGGGCCTCATTCCCCTGACTCTAAACGTGACAGGGATGAATGGAGACATTACTGGCACGCACTCAAGCAAATCGATGAGCAATGGGACAACAGTAATACAGTGAAACAGTGATAAGAAATCCATGTAATGGGCCAGAGAGATAGTACAAACTGTAGGATTGCTTTGCATGTGAGTGATCCAGATTCAATACCCAGAACCCAATATGGTTCCCTGAGACTGCCAGGAGTGAGTCCAGAGTGCAGAACCAAGAGTAAGCCCTGACCACACCCAGGTGGGCCCCCGTCCCCCCAAATAAAATCCATGCAGTCGTAGCTCAGTGATCATTTTTAAATATTTCATTTAAAAGATATGACAAGCCTCACAGTGGAGATGTTACTGGTGCCCGCTTGAGCAAATTGATGAACAATGGGAGGACAGTGCTACAGTGCTACAAGAGGAACAATATCAGGCAAATACTTCACCAGTAAAGAATGCAATCAACAAAGAAGAATACTCCATGGTGGAAGGAAATATTTTCCAACCCTATACCTGACAGTGAGTTACTATCCAAAGTACACCAGGAAGGCCTACAAATCAATAACAAAACACAAATATTCAAATAGAAATTGGGCAGAGGATTTGAGCAAATATTTTCCCAAAGAAGATAAATGTCCAATAGCTACATATAGTCAACGCCAGGAGTAATCAAGGAGAAGCCAGTCAAAATAATGAGATAGCACCTCCACCTTGTAGAACGGCTTTCTTTAAAAAAAAAAAAATAATAATAAAGGTGACAAGTAAATCAAGGTGCTATCTCATTTTGATTGGCTTCTCTTTGATCACTCCTGGCATTGACTACATGTAGCTATTGGACATTTATCTTCTTTGGGAAAATATCTGCTCAGATCCTCTGCCCAATTTCTATTTGAATATTTGTGTTTTGTTATTGATTTGTAGGCCTTCCTGGTGTGACCCAAAAAGGAAAAAAAAAGATGCTGCTTCATGAGATCCTCCAAAGCTCTCACGACATCCCTGCACTCTCAGTATCTGCAAGGACCCCTCGCTCTTCTGCTCCCCTTTTACTGTAAGAACATTCAACTGCATTCCCTACTACATTTTCTTTCCAGTTATTTAGTTATTTACATTGCTCCCTTCATGGCATCCTTAACAATCATTTCTAGTTGGCTTTCAGAAACAGGCCTGAATTAATCCTGGGGTTATCAGGTAAAAGTGATCTCAGCCACGGTTCTGGCTAGATGGCCTTTCAGTGATGTGATCTCAGCCACGGTTCTGGCTAGATGGCCTTTCAGTGATGCTGGGGAATTGCTCTGTAGTTTCACACTCTGCCCTTCGTTGCATCGCTGTGACATCTGGGCTCACCCGGAGATTATTGGTGAGGCGAAGATGTCAGGTGGCAGGCACCATCTTAGCACACCAACAGCCCTGGTCCAGAGATGCTCAGTTGAATCCCAAAAGATTAGTGCCCTACAGAAATGCCTCTGGAACCAAATCATTTACAATCTAGGGTTCCAGAAGCATTCATCCGTGGCACCCATGATATTCCAAATGAGCAATGGACAATAAATGATCTAGCATCTGCCCCTGGCAGGCAGGCTTGAATGATGGTGGGAAAATTCGAGCAAAACATAATGCCCCAAAGTAGAGGGGAAAATATTCTCGTATTGGGGAAATTGCCTGCCATGGAGGCAGGGTGAGGACTGGGATGGGGTCGGGGGATATATTGGGGACACTGATGGTGTAATGTGTGCACTGGTGGAGAGATGGGTATTCGATCATTGTACCGCTGAATCTCAAACATGAAAGCTTTGTAACTTTATCTCATGGTGATTCAATTAAAAAAATTAATGTGGAGTTCATGCCCAATTCAATCAGTTTAATCAATGGTTGACTAAATAGCAGTACTCCTTGGGGCTGAAATGATAGCACAGCGGGTAGGGCATTTGCCTTGCATGTGGCAGACCCGGGTTCGATTCCCAGCATCCCATATGGTACCCCGAGCACCAACAGGAGTGATACCTGAGTGCGAAGCCAAGAGTGACCCCTGTGCATTGCCAGGTGTGACACAAAAAGCAAAAAATAAAAAATAAAAAATAGCAGTATTCCTACATTTGTACAATCTGAAGAGAAACCAGAAGGACTGGAGCGATAGCACAGCGGTAGGGCGTTTGCCTTGCACGCGGCCGACCCAGTTTGATTCCTCCATCCCTCTCGGAGAGACCGGCAAGCTACCGAGAATATCTGGCCCGCATGGCAGAGCCTGGCAAGCCACCCGTGGTGTATTTGATATGCCAAAAACAGTAACAACAAGTCTCCATGGAGACGTTACTGGTGCCCAGTCGAGCAAATGGATGAACAATGGGAGGACAGTGCTACAATGCTACTACTACATTTAAAAAACAAAACAAAACAGAAAAAAACAAGGTGGCAATGCAAGTCAAAAGAGTTGGAACTGGAAGGGATTGTGCTAAGGGAAGTAAGTCATAAGGAGAAAGACAAGTGCAGATGCTTTCTGTCATTTGTGGGATACAAAGAAACACATCAAGGGAGCATGCAGGAGAAAGAAAAGAAACCTTTGCACTCTCAGAGTGAGACTCAGGTTACAAGAGCAAGAGAAGAAGTAGGAAGGGAGTGGGGTGGGGGGGATGCAGTGGAAGCTGTCATGGAGGTGTTGGTTCTTGGGCAGTGCTGTCGGGTGGTGATGCACATTTTGAAAAGCTGCAAATGGTCCAGCATTTCTGGAAAACAATATGGACAGTCCTTCAAAAACTAGAAATTGAGCTTCCATATGACCCTGTAATAGCCACGTCTGGGAATATATCCCGAGGATGCAAAAGAGCACAGTAGAAATGACATCTGCACCTACATATTCATTGCAGCACTGTTCACAATAGCCAAAATCTGCAAACAACCCAAGTGCCCTAAAACAGATGACTGGTTAAAGAAACTTTGGTACATCTACACAATGGAATACTATGCAGCTGTTAGGAGAGATAAAGTCATGAAGTTTGCTTATAAATGGATAGACATGAATAGTATCATGCTAAGTGAAATGAGTCAGAAAGAGAGGGACAGACATAGAGGGACTGCACTCATTTGTGGAGTGTAGGGTAGTATCACATGAGGCTGACACCCAAGGACGGTAGATACAAGGGCCATGGTGATTGCCCCATAACTGGAAGACTGCTTCATGAGCAGAGGGGAGAAGGCAGATGGAATAGAGAAGGGATCACTAAGAAAATGATGGCTGGAGGAACTAGTTGGGATGGGAGATGTGTGCCAAAAGTAGATAATGGACCAAACATGATGACCTCTCAGTGTCTGTGTTGCAAGCTATAATGCCCCAAAGTAGAGAGAGACTATGGGGAATATTGTCTGCCTTAGAGGCAGGGGGAGGGTGGGAAAGGGGGGGTATACCCAGGATATTGGTGGTGGGGGATGTGCACTGGTGGAGGGATGGATGCTTGATCATTGTGAGATTGTAACCCAAACATGAAAGCTTGTAACTATCTCACGGTGATTCAATAAAATTAAAAAAAAAAATTTTAAATCCACAGCAATTGCAGCCACTCAATCTCATATCTCTTCACTCTCAGCAATAGAAAACTAATTATCAAATGCTTCCTTTTCAGCAGGTCTGACTTTGGGTGGGGGGGGACTCCAAACAATAATAGTGAGTGTTTTGTTGAAATATTGAATGTAATCAAAGTAAAGAGAAAGTAAAGTGAAATTTATCAGCCACACAGGCGCAGTGGTGGGTGGAGGGAGGTATACTGTGATTCTTGGTGGTGAAATATGTGCACTGGTGAAGGGATGATTGTTCGAGCATTTTATAATTGAGACTTAATCCCGAAAGCTTTGTAACTTTCCACATGGTGAATCAACTTTAAAAAATAAATTAAGGGGCTGGAGTGATAGCTCAGCAAGTAGGGCGTTTGCCTTGCACGCGGCCGACCTGGGTTCAATTCCCAGCATCCCATAGGGTCCCCTGAGCACCGCCAGTAGTAATTCCTAAGTGCAGAGCCAGGAGTGACCCCTGTGCATCGCCGGGTGTGACCCAAAAAGCAAAAAAAATAAATAAATTAATTTAATTTAATTTAATTTAAAAAAAAGGAAAGCTGCAAAATTGCACATCTGCAACTTATGAGTCTGTGCTACCTCCTTAAAAATATCAAATAGGGTCTTGCTCTTTAAGCCCATGTTCTCCCTTGAACACAGATCTCGCTGGCCCGTCTCTGTTTCTTTGCTGCTTATTTCCACTCAAGGGAAGCCTGTGTTCTCTCCCAAACATGAACTTCCTCTCTCTCCCCTCTCATCTTTCTTTTTTTTTTAACTTATTTATTTTTTTCTTTTGGGGCCACACCTGGCAATGCTCAGGGCTTACTCCTGGCTCTGCATTCAGGAATTACTCCTAGCCATGCTTGGAGCAGCCATATGAAATGCCAGGGTTTGAACCCCCGTCAGCTGTGTGCAAGGCAAACACTCTACCCACTGGACTATCACTCCGCCCCCCTCACATATTTCTAAATTAGTTTCATTAAAAATCTACTTCACTTCACACGCACAATATGTTAGTACTCTCTTATAGAAGGGTTTAATGGCACCTGAGTGTAATGTAACAATCTTCACAGCTTTCCTCTAAGGTAACTTTTTAGAAGCATTTTCAACGGTTTATTCATAACAGTCATATTCATAACAATACAAAATAAATTATTTCGGTTCTGCTTTGGGGCAAGGGTTGGGGGTTTGGGATGGATCCATCTTAAATATGGTGGTGGGAAGATGTAATGGTGGTGGGATTTGTGTTCGAATAATAAATGTAATAAAATATTGTGGGCTACTTTATAAAAATAAAATAAAATTTAAAATAATAATAATAATAAAAATTTAAATACATATATGGACTAGGGTGGTATTACAGCAGATAGGGTGCTTGCCTTACATGTGGATAAACCAGGTTCGATCCCTGGCATCTCATTTGGTCCTCCAGCACCACCAGGAGTGATGCCTGAGTGCAGAGCCAGGAGTAGCTCATGAACATTTCCAGGTGTGGCCCAAAACCAAACCCAAAATAAGAATATATATTTTGGGACGGAGCGATAGTACAGCAGGTAGGGCATTTGCCTTGCATGCAGCCAAGCCATGTTTAATCCCCGGCACCCCATATGGGTCCCTCAAGCACCGCCAGGAGTAATTCCTGAGTACAGAGCCAGGAGGAACCCCTGAGCATTGCTGGATGTTACATATTTTATATATATATATATATAATTTAAATACATAATATATAACGGGGGCTGTAGAGATGATACCAACAGTCAGTTGCTTGCTTTGTATGTGGCACTATCCCTGGCATCCCATCTGGGCCCCTATGCACTGTCAAGAATGATTCCTGAATTAGCTTAATCAGTGGTAGAATAAATAGCAGTACTCCTACATGAAATAAAGAAGGAAAGAAAGAAAGAAAGAAAGAAAGAAAGAAAGAAAGAAAGAAAGAA
>JASTTN010007597.1:26847-37606 GCA_030324115.1 Sorex maritimensis
ATATATATATATATATATATATATATATCTTCCTCTCTCCTCCTGAACCCCTGACACTTTTCTTTCTTTTTTTTTAATTTTTGGGTCACACCTGGCGATGCTCAGGGGTTACTCCTGGCTCATGCACTCAGGAATTACTCCTGGCTGTGCTCAGGGGACCCTATGGGATGCTGGGAATCAAACCTGGGTTGGCCACATGCAAGGCAAATGCCCTCCCTGCTGGACCACCTCTCCAGCCCCATCTGACACTTTTCTATAGTATGTACTGCTGAGAGGCTCACCTGGATGTCCGAATTCCACCAAGATGGTTGTCGATAGAGAGGAAGGCTCGCGTCCATACACGCTCTTAGTCTTCAGAAGGCAGAAATGAAGCATCAATACTTCAATCTGTGCTTCAGGAGGTCCAGACCAGCCCCAGGCTGCGCAGAGGAGATATTTACAGCGCCCCATGTCTGCTCATTAGGCACGCTTCCCTTTGGTTACTCCAACTCCACACATATGATTTCCCTGTTGGCACCAGTCTGGACCAAAGGAAAGTTTTCCTGTGTTCCCAATGGAACAGATGAGAATACACAAAAATCTGCTTTCGACTTTTTAACCTCATGAACTCTCCTCTTTAACGGAGTTCGAATCTCACAGACCTCTTGCTTAATGCCTTACTTGAATTTTTCCTCAAGGATTGATACTAAATGACTACCTGTATTATAACCTTAAAGGTTCTTTCATACTAGGCCAAAGAGATAACATAGCAGGTAAAGCATGGGCCTTGCACTTGGCAGACCTCCATTCGAACCCTGGCATCCCATAGGGTCCCCCAAGCACTGCCAGGAGTGATTCCTGTGCGCAGAGCCAGGAGTAACACCTGAGCATCACCAGGCATGGTCCCAAAACAAACCAAAAACAAAAGTGTCAATAGCCTTCTACCACATTTTTTTTTCTTTTGTTTCACACCCAACAATGCACAGGACTTATTTCTGGCTCCTGCATTCAGGAATTACTCCTGGCGGGGCTCGGGGGATCATGTGGGATGCTGGGAATTGAACCCAGGTCAGCCACCAGCAAGGCAAATGCACTACCCACTGTGCTATCGCTCCAGCCCCTCCAACACAATTTTTGTTTTTATTTTTTGGGTTTTGGTGGGTTGTTTTTTTTCTATTTTTGGCTTTTTGGATCACACCCAGCAATGCTCAGGGGTTCCTCCTGGCTCTGCATTCAGGAATCACTCCTGGAGGTGCTGAGGGCACCATATGGGATGCTGGGGATCGAACCCAGGTCAGCCAATTCCAAGCAAACGCCCCACCCACTATCCTACCACTCTGGCCCCACCATCACAATTTATTTCACACTCTCCACTCTTCCATCTCCCACTGCCTCCTTCCCAGTAATCTCAGTTCTGTGATGTGACTCCAGTTTCAATTTTACTTTTTTATTATTACTAATTTTTAAATTTTATTTTATAAGGTACTATTTTGACTCCTACTCCAGTTCAGAAAATCTCAGATATGAATGAGTTTAATCTTGCTTGTCCCCCTTCAGGTTCATTTAACTTCATAGATCCCTATGAGGTAGGTTTGGTGTTGTTTTTTTTAAAGGGGAAGATCTTCAGCCCACAGTCCCAGAGTTCACCCTGGTTTCCTGCCCAGGAGGCCGGAGGTGAAGGTGGGCTCAGTATCTGCAGTCCAGTTCCTCCCATAGGACATGAAGACAATAAGTCCATTAAGCCAGGAGGAGGGGGGGTCATTCCTCCTCACTAATGGATGAAGAGTGCTGAAAAGTGTAAACTCTGCCTCTAAGTGTGACTCTGCTGGTACTTTCCCTGTACTAACACTAAAGTGACATCTAATAGCCATGTTCTCCCTCTTGGAGAACCTGACAAGCTACCAAGAGTTTATTGCGCACACGGGAGAGCCTTGCAAGCTCCCTATGGCGTATTCATATCCCTAACACAGTAAAATATATATACATACTTCTAGGAGAGCCTAGCAAGCTACCAAGAGTACCCCGCCTGCACAGCAGAGCCTGGCAAGCTACCCGTGGTGTATTCGATATGCCAAAAACAGTAAAGATAGGTCTCATTCCCCTGACCCTGAAAGAGATTTCAATCTTTGGGAAAGATGAGTAAGGAGAGGATGCTAAAATCTCAGGGCTGAGTGTAATAGAGACATTACTGGTGCCCACTCAAGTAAATTGACGAACATGACAGTGATACAGTGAACACTGACATAATAAATAAACAGAAATTTTGTTTGCAAGCTCTTCTCAAAAGACCCATAACAACTAAATTTTGATTAACAAAACACCTTCGGTATATTTAGTGATATCTTTTCTGGGTTGAATTTTTCCCACCCCACCCCCCAATACATTTGTGGATGCCTTAATTTCCGCTACCTAAGAATGTGAGTATATTTGGGACCAGAGCCATAGTATTGTTAAGGGTAAGGTTTGCTTTGCATGTGGCCAACCCAAGTTCAATACCTGGTGTCCAATATGGTCCCCTGAGCACCTCCAGGAGTGATCCCTGAGTGCAGAGCCAGGATTCAGTCCTGAGCATTGCCCACTGTGGCTCTCCCACGAATTTTTTTTTTAATTTTGAAAGGAATTCGAGGGGCTGGAGCAATAGCACAGCAGGTAGGGCGTTTGCCTTGCACGCGGCCAACCCAGGTTCGATTCCCACATCCCATATGGTCCCCTGAGCCCCGCCAGCAGTGGTTCCTGAGTTCAGAGCCAGGAGTGATCCCCGTGCATTGCTGCTGGGTGTGACCCAAAAAGCAAAAAAAAAAAAAAAAAAAAAAAGAATAAATTAAAAGGATGCGAGTATATTTGAGACAGTGTCTTTAAAAAATAAACTAAATAAAATTAAGATAGATGGTTTCTAATTTATTATGAGTAATTTTATTTTAAAACAGGAAGTTTCATGTAAAGACATTAGAAAAAACACTATTTACAAGTAAAGAGGATGTCAGAATAAACAAATCTACCTATAATTTGATGTTAGACTACTCCAAAATTGAGAGAAAATTAATGTCTATAATTTTTTTTTAAATTTTTTATTGAGTCACCATGTGGAAAGTTACAAAGTTTTCAGGTTTAAATCTCAGTTATACAATGCTCGAATACCCATCCCTTCACCAGTGCTCACATTCCACCACCAAGAATCCCAGTATAGCTCCACCCCGCCCCCTCACACCCCAAACCCCCCCACGCCCCTAGCTCCCCCACCCCTATACCCCCCCGCCTGTGTAACTAATAAATTTCACTTTACTTTCACTTTGATTGCATGCAATATTTCAACAAAACTCACTATTATTTTTGGAGAGTCTCTCCCCTAAAGTCGGACCTGCTGAAAAGGAAGCATTAGATAATTTGTTTTCCATTGCTGAGGATGAAGAGGTATGAGGTCGAGTGACCACACTTAGCGGCCTCTCAGTTTTGGGTTTCTGTAATTTAGTATTTTAGTAACTAAGTCCAGAGAGATATCTGCCAGAAGTTGCATCGTTGCCAACTTGTACTTCTCAGTTACATTATATTCCACATATGAGTGCAATCTTTCTATGTCTGTCTCTTTCTTTCTGAATGTCTATAATTTAAAACACCCAATCTCTTGTACTATGTTACAGTAGCTCCATCAAACAAATTCAGAGATTAATAATAAATATTGTTTTGCCATAATAATAATAATAATAACAATAATGCAAGGTTTTACTGTCCCTATGGTATTTATGGGAAAATTAAGAAGATAATCATGATAACATTTATGAATATATCTAAAACAAGTCTAAATACATTTGTCTTGGTAGACAGAAATGGAAGTTGTCCAGGAGAAATAGTAGGGTAATTCCACAAGAAGCCACCAAATATGCTGTCTTGACACCATTGCAAGAAAAAAAAAGCTCATCCCCCACTGATACCAAGTTTCCCTACATCTCTGGGTCCATTTATCTTGAAAACAAATGTATTGTTCAATAATGCAAAGTTATCTCTAAGTTTTTTATCAAGGTCATCTCTAGCTTTGAAGGTAATTAAATCATATCATGATTGCACTCATTTGTGAGATATTAAAAAAACATAGTAAGAGACTAATACCCAAGAACAGTAGAAACCAGGCCCAGGAAGACTGGTCCAAAGTTGCTTCAAGTGATGGAGGGAGAAAGGAAGTTAGGATAGAGAAGTCCATTATGACAGTGATAGCTGGAAATGATGATGCTGTAGAAGAAGTGGGTGTTGGAAGCAGGTAAAGGGGCACCCTTTCGGTATCTGTACTGCAAACTGTTAGGATCGAGACCACCCCTCAGTATTCAGAGAGACAAAGAGTCCAGCAGGATTGGAAAAAACACACACTGAGACTTGATTATTCCAGCTAGCTGGGGCCGAGCTGCCCTGCTAAAGCAGGAGGCCAGAGCTCGACCCCGAGGGCTTACAGCAGAGGGTTTATATAACCATCCTGGGCACACAGGCCTTAGGAGCAAGCTCAAAGATAAACACTTTCAAAGGCAGAAGTAACTTCAAACGTTTCATAAATGAACAAAAGCATACAAGAACAATATAACAAGAAAACATTCCCAATTAGGAAGACATTCCCAATTCCCATACATCAAGAAAGCAAGGCATTCCCATACATCAAGAAAGCAAAACATTCCCATACATCAGGAAAGCATCTTATCAGTTAGACACAGGATACAAGACACGGGTGTGCCAGCTCCTGACGCTCCAGCTCCATGTCTGTACAAACACCAGGTAGTTCTCTTAGTCCATTAACTCAGTCATATATCCTTCATGGCCAGGGCTGCCCCCCTTACAATCTTTACGACCAGGGTGAGAAGAGATGAGCTAACTGCTTCTCACATTCCCCCTTTTTCTATGATCATACTGAGGAATCTTCTGCTTCTCACAAAACCATAATGTCCGAAAGGAAAGAGAGAAAGAGAGAGACAGAGAGAGACATAAAGAGAAGAAAAGTGCCTGTCATAGAGGCATGTTGGGGGTGGGGGGCGTAGCAGTGGTGGGAGAGAAATTGGGGACATTGGTGGTAGGAAATGTACACTGGTGAAGGGATGAGTGATGGAACATTGTATGACTGAAACCCAATTGTGAACCCTGAAACACCATCATGAATTTTGTAACTGTGTATCTCATAGTGATTCCACTCACTGTATCACTGTATCACTGTCATCTCGTCGTTCATTGATTTGCTCGAGCAAGAGCCAGTAACGTCTCCATTCATCCCTGTCACATGCTAGTGTAGCCCAATGACTGTGATTCTACTAAAAAAAAAAAAAAAGAAAGTCACAAGTGTACCTATTTATTTACATTTCGGCAGAGGGGCAGAGATTGATGTTGTAGATACCAAAGGAAGGTGAATATATGTTTATATGTATGTGTATGTAACATAGATGAGCATATATGTGCATATAATGGCCATTTGTCAATCTAATACTACACAATGTTTATGCAGAACTTGAATATAAAAAATGTATCATAATGAGATGAAACCTTAGGACATCTTATAAATGCCTAAGAAACTATCAGTTGTTATTATTATTATTACTATTATTATTGGGCTGGAGCAGGTTGTCCCAGCAGATAGGGCGTTTGCCTTGCACATGGCCAACCCAGGTTCAATTCCTCCGTTCCTCTCTGAGAGCCCGGCAAGCTACCAAGAGTATCTCTCCCGCACGGCAGAGCCTGGCAAGCTACCCATGGCATATTCAATATGCCAAAAACAGTAATGACAAGTCTCACAATGGAGACATTACTGGTGCCCACTCGAGCAAATCGATGAACAACGGGACAGCAGTGCTACAGTGCTATGTATAATATACATATGTATATATGTATACATCATCAATGTCATCCCGTTGCTCATCGATTTGTTCGAGCGGGCACCAGTAACGTCTGTCATTGAGAGACTTACTGTTACTGTTTTTGGCATATCCAATACACACTGGTAGCTTGCCAGGCTCTGCCGTGCGGGCTCCATACTCTTGGTAGCTTGCCAGGCTCTCCGAGAGGGGCTGAGGAATCGAACACAGGTTGGCCCGTGATATGATAAATGGGATAAATGGTTAAATGGTTGTTGGAGTAAGGAAAGGAGAAAAACACCCCTAAGTGGTATTTTTGCCCTTGAGCAGATGTCCTAGATACAGGAGATCTTTCTCTTATCTTAGAAGAGCTTGCCTCAAAAGGAAGAGCTTTCATATGTTAATTGTGCTACCTGACCTGGGTGTAGTTATACACCCAACCTTGGGAGGTTTGGGCTAGATCAAGGCTGCAGGATGGGGCATGCAGAGACTAGCATGGGGGACAGGAGGAGATGGAAGGAGGGGCAGTGTGAGACTGGAATTGGGTGCTTGGTGAATATGCATACATATATATATATGTATACATATATATATATATATGAGACATCGTGAGATTCCGAGGTTTCATGTGGTCATGGTGGTTGCTAGAAAAAAACAAAATAAATGACTTCACACAACTGGCATTGCTAGTCAGAGTGTTATCATTTCTATTTTGCAATCATGTCATTGATTTCCATTTTTGTGCAGACAAATGTCCCCTTCTGCAAGTGCTTGCCTGGCCTGTGTGAGGCCCTGGGTCCTTCAGCACCAAATGTAAGCTCTGAAAGATTTCATGTCTCGTATCTAATGAGCATCTTTTTCCCCCACTCTGGGAATTTTCTCCAAAGTTCATTACTGCTGCACCCAATGCCCACGTCTCCTCTACACAGTGCTCAGAAACCAGCAATTAACAAACTTGCCCCCCAAGCAGCCATAGAGATGATTGGCGTCCTAGAGGTGGGCTGGAGGCTGGCCAGAGCCTTTGGTACATGTGATTGTCTTTGATTCTCTTTGGCCTTTGCTTGCAGTACCTACAGCTTAGTGGACGCGCATTCATGAAGATGTCTGTGGGGAAGGCCAAGTTCCTCCCGAAGGGTCAGTGATCAGAGACTGAAGCTCTCTTGCAGACAAGCTCTCTTCCTCTGTCAAGAAGAAATGAAGCCTCAATCTCCAGCATTAGCGACCACCAGTTCCTGCCCAGCACTGCACAGAGGAGCTATTTATGGCATCCAGTTCAGCTCATTGGTACTTCAGCCACTAAGCACTTTCTTTCCCTGTCTACACCTGTCTGTTCCAAAGGAAAACTCTCCTGGAGATTGTGTTACTAAGGGTCCTGAACAGAATGGAAAAAATTTAGCATCACTGCTTTCCCAGAGTTATGACCTCCCAGGAATTGAATTTATACCAAATTTAAAATTTGTTCCAAAGATTAATACGTTCAAGGGCCGGAGCAATAGCACAGCGGGTAGGGCATTTGGCTTGCATGCAGCCAACCCAGGTTCAATCCCTGGCATCCCATATGGTCCCCCAAGCACCACCGGGAGCAGTTTCTCAGTGTAGAGCCAGGAGTAACTTCTGAGCATCGCTGGGTGTGACCCCTCCCCAAAAAAAGCAAAAAAAAAGATTAATACTGAACAATCATCTGTACTATATCATTTTTGGCTTTTGGTTTTTTTTGGTGTTTGGGTTTTTTTGGTTTTTGGGTTTTTGTTTGTTTGTTTGTTTGTTTGTTTTGCTTTTTGTGTCACACCCAGTGATGCTCAAGGGTTCCTCCTGCCTCTGCACTCAAGAATTACTCCTGGCAGTGCTTGGGGGACACAATGGGATACCAGGGGTTGAACTCAGGTCGGCCATATGCAAGGCACACACCCTAACCTGCTGTAATATCGCTCCGGCCCCTGTATTATATCTTTAAATCTCTGGGGGTAGAGGAAGGCAGAACAATAGTCTGGTGGATAGAGCACTGGCCTTGCACATGCTGACACAGGTTCGATTCCCGGCACCCAGTGGGGTCCCCTGAGCTCTACAGGAGTAATCCCTCAGTGCAGAGCCAGGAATAAACCCTGAGCACTAAGAAACATGGCCGGGAAAAAAAATTAGTTAAAAACATTTTAAGAAAGAGTTGTAACAGGAACCATATTCAAATTCCAGCAACACATACTCACTGAGCACTGTCGGGTATAGCTCGGGAGCCCTAGAGTATTGCCCTTGAGTATCACCATGTGTGATATGGAAGCACCACAAACATGATCCTGGTGGTCCCCAACCCCACAGAACCTGACCCAGACCACACCCTCTTATTGAACCACCAGCCTGTTGGCCTACTGAATTGAGATACTTCCCCCAAAGAAGACAGAGAAGGGGCTGTAGTGATAGGCCAGCGGAGAGAGTGTTTGCCTTTCACAGAGTAGACCCGGGTTCAATCCCCAGCACCCCATATGATCCCCCGAGCACTGCCAGCAGTAATTCCTGAGTGCAGAGCCAGAAGTAGCACCTGAGCATTGCCAGGTATGACCCTCAAAAATAAATAAATAGGAGCACTGCTGGATGTGGCCCCAAACAAAAAGCAAAAAAATTTTAAATAAATATTCAAGCTTAATAATGAAGTCATCTTAATAATAATAAAAAAGAAGATGGTGGGGCTGGAGTGATAGCACAGCAGGTAGGGTGTTTGCCTTGCACGCGGCCAATTCGGGTTCGATTCTCAGCATCCCATATGGTCCCCTGAGCACCGCCAGGAGTGATTCCTGACTGCAAAGCCAGGAGTAGCCCCTGTGCATCGCCAGGTGTGACCCAAAAAGAAAAAAAAAGAATAAGATGGTGTTTAAGAGATGCTGTCAGAAAATGTTGAGTGAACAAAAGTTTCCCAGCCACTGCTGAGATTTCCAAACACTGAGAGTTCCTTATCATTTGTTGTCATTTGCACATTATTATTTTTATTCCAAAACAACCCGAAAATTGCATTGGGTCCTCTACTTCTGCCTACACTGTGGCTGAAATTTTAACAACTAAATTTTTGTGTGTGTGAGCCTATAAGTGCCAATGACTTTGGGACTGTTTATCTCACACACACACACACACACACACACACACACACACACACACTCAGAGAGAGAGAGAGAGAGAGAGAAGTACAAAACAAACTCCAGCTACCCCATATCTCATGCTCTCCTCAAGATGAGCTACATGTTTGGGGGGGTTTGTTTGTTTGTTTTTTCTCTTTGTCTTGATGACCTTTTTAAATCACTTTTATTGAATCACCATGAGATACACCATTGCAAAGTCTTCATGATTGGGTTTCAGTCATTCCAACACCCATGCCTCCATCGGTGTAAATTTCCCACCACAAATGTCCCCAGTTTCCCTTCCCCCTCTTCCCATAGTCTGCCAGTCTGCCTCTCTCTCTCCCTCTCCCTCTCTCTCTCTTCTTTGGGGCATTATGGTTCGCAACACAGGTACTGAGAAGTTATCATGTCTATTCCTTTACCTACTTTCAGCATGCAGTTCTTATCCAGAGTGATCACTTCTATCTATCATTGTCCTAATGGTCCCATCCCTATCCCAAGTGTCTTCTCCCCAGAGGCTTCCAACCATGGACCAATAATTTGTTGTATCTCATCATGAAGACATTAAGTTCTTGTAGGCGAGATTACTAAGATATTGCAGATGAAGCCTTCTGTGTTTCTGTATTGTTAGATTATTTGCCTTCTCCATTTGGTGTGCTACTACTGGTTTATTCGTGTTGTAGAGTTTGAGATGCTAGACCAGTTTTGAAAGAAACTTTAAACAAATTGCCAACAGCCAATTATCTTCACTTAGAAGAAGATAAATCAACTTGGCAGACCTCCCATAAGTGTGTCAAGAGGACGCTCCACTACAGTAGCGTCATTATGTGCCATGAACACAAAAAAGTCACTAAAATTGTTGAGAGAGAATAAATAAATGGACGCAAGGGAGAAAGAAGACTAATAAGCAAGGTGGGCCCAAGAGACAGTAATAGGGTAAAAGCTTCCTGAGCTGGCAGCATTCCAACCCGCTTCTATCCCCAGAAAGCCCAGAATCACAAATAAGGTGGCAAAATTAAACAAAGCATCCATAAGAAATGAGTGGTATTCTATGAGGTGGAGACACCTTCATGATTGAATATATAACGAGCAATATGAGCACTCAATATAGAAGGTACTTACATGCAACAATTTTAACATGTAATTCAATATTCACATATTATTATTACTCAGTATTCACATTAATTCTAAATAAATGGCTCAGTATTGTGAATACTGATGCCCTGTAGAGGCTGGTTTGGATATAAAGGTTTGTTGTTGTTTTTTTGTTTTGTTTTGTTTTTTTGTATGGTGCTAATTTTGGGAGGTTTAGACCTTTTGGGCAGGGGGATGTTTGTTTGGTTTGGTTTTGACATGTGCCTGTCCAGCTTTTCTAATATCACTTATGAAAGAGACTCTCCAAGGGGCTGGCGCGATAGCACAGCGGGTAGGGCACTTGCCTTGCACGCGGCCAACCTGGATTCAATTCCCAACATCCCATACAGTCCCCTGAGCACCACCAGGAGTGGTTCCTTAGTGCAGAGCCAGGAGTAACCCCTGTGCATCGCCAGGTGTGACCCAAAAAGTAAAAATAAATAAATAAATAAAATTTTAAAAATAAAGAGATTCTCCATGGGCTCCAGCAATAGGACAGCAAGGAGGGTGTTTGCCTTGCACCTGGCTGTCCCAGGTTCGGTCCCCGACATCTCTGAGCACTGCCAGAAGTAATTCCTGACTGCAGAGTCAGGAGTAACCCCTAAGCATCAATGGGTATGACCCAAAAAGACAGACAGATAGATAGATAGATACATAGATACATAGATAGATAGATAGATAGATAGATAGATAGATAGATAGATAGATAGATAGATAGATAGA
>JASTTN010007597.1:37616-47858 GCA_030324115.1 Sorex maritimensis
AGATAGATAGATAGATAGATAGATAGATAGATAGATAGATAGATAGAAAGATAGGTAGGTAGGTAGATAGATAGATAGATAGGCAGGCTCTCCATAATGACAGATCTCAGGAGAGACACCAGGCTGAGTTATTTCAACTCTGAAAAAAAAAAAAGGCAAAAAAATGGGGCTGGACCTAGAACAGATGACTGGTTGAAGAAACTCTGGTACATCTATACAATGGAATACTATGCAGCTGTTAGAAAAAATGAGGTCATGACGTTTGCATATAAGTGGATCAACATGGAAAGTATCATGCTAAGTGAAATGAGTCAGAAAGAGAGAGACAGACATAGAAAGATTGCACTCATCTGTGGAATATAGAATAATAGACTATAAGACTAACGCCCAAGAATAGTAGAAATAAGTACCAGGAGATTGTTTCCATGGCTTGGAGGCTGGTCTCTCATTCTGGATAACTCAGGGAAGGGACCACCAAGTAAAATGTGGTTGGAGGTCATGTGGGGGAAGGGTGATGCGGGCCGAATACAGACTAGAGACTGAACACAATGGCCACTCAACACCTTTATTGCAAACCACAACACCTAATCAGAGAGAGAGAACAAAAGGGAATTCCCTGCCATAGTGGCAGGGTGGGGTGGGGGGAGACGGGACTGGGGAAGGGGGGGAGGGATGTTGGGTTTACTGGTGGTGGAGAATGGGCACTGGTGAAGGGATGGGTTATCGAACTTTGTATGGGGGAAACATGAGCACAAAGATGTATGGATCTGTAACTGTACCCTCACGATGACTCTCTAATTAAAAATAAACTAATAAAAATAAATAAATAAATAAATAAATAAATGGGGCTGGAGTGATAGCACAGGGGGTAGGGCCTTTGCCTTGCACGCCGCCAACCTGGGTTCAATTCCCAAAATCCCATATGGTCCCCTGAGCACTGCCAGGAGTAATTCCTGAGTGCACGAGCCAGGAGTAATGCCTGTGCATCGCCGAGTGTGACCCAAAACCAAGTCCGCCGGCCACTGGGCCCAGATTTCTGGAGCCTTAGCAGGACGGGGGCAGACTGAGTCCCCACCCTGCCAGAGGCCCAGCACTCCTCGAATCCACATCCCTCTCCCACTGCTGGCAGAGAAACGTCTTCCAGAAAGATGCCAGAGAGACACTGGCCGCTGAGTGTCCCAGTTCCAGAGCTCCTGAAGTGGCCACACAAGACCTTCACACTTCCCAGAGCTGCCCAGTAGAAACAAGGGAAATTAGACGGGAACATTGAGTGGAAGCCCGCTGAGCTCAGTGAATAAAAACAATAACACGAAAGGCCCAGCTCACACCTAGCAGCTCGGCAAATACTCAGGCCAGGACTTTAGTAACACCGTGATGAGATCCATGTTGCAACAAGCAATAGAAAGTGAATGATTTTGTGCCTACGAAGGGAGCAGACTTGGGGAGTAGGTGGGAAACTAGTTTGTTGGCAGAGGGAAGGACACCTTGGTGCTGGCACTAGTGTTGGAATACTGAATACCTAAAACAACTTGGTGAAGAACTTTGTAAATCACAATGTTTAAATAAAGTTTCTTTTTTTTTCTTTTTGGGTCAAACCCGGCAATGCACAGGAGTTACTCCTGGCTCATGCACTCAGGAATTATTCCTGGCAGTGCTCAGGGGACCCTATGGGATGCTGGGAATTGAACCCAGGTCGGCCGTGTGCAAGGCAAATGCTCTCCCCGCTGTGCTATCACTCCAGCCCTTCAATATTTTTTTAAATGGTTCTCTATTATTTACTGGTTCCTTGGTCACAACTTTAATTTCCATATAGATGTAGATTTATTTCTGGGACCTCTATTCCTTTTTTTTAAGGATTGAAACTTTATTTAAACATTGTGATCTACAAATCATTATACAGTTGTTTCAGACAATGAATGTTCCAACACTAGTCCCACCACCAGTGGGACCTACCCTCCATCAATGTCCCCAGTTTCTCACCCTCTACTCAATAGGTCTGTGTCTCTGTTTTGTTCCAAAACTGTACTGTGTTAATTACTATTGCTTTACAATAAAATTTGAAGGGTGAAAGTGTGATGTCACTTCACTTCTGTTGGGAATTCCCTATATCAAAAATATTAGAGGGTTGGGGTCACAATGATAGTTCAGCAGGCTGGGTATTTGCCTTGTACACAGCTGACTCGGGTTAAATCTCCGGCATCCCATATGGTTCCCCAAGCATCACCAGGAATAATTCCTGAGTGCAGAGCCAGGAGTAACCCCTGAGCATTGCTGGGTGTGACCTAAAAAAGCCAAAAGGTCAAAAATAAAATGAGAAGGGCCAAAATGATAGTACAGCTGATAAGGCACTTGTCTTGCACATGGTATACCTACGATTTTTTTTTAAATCTCTGGCATCCCATATGGTCCCCTGGCCCAACAAGAGTGGTCCCTTAGTAAGGAATCAAGAGTAATCCCTGAGTACCACTGGGTATGACCCAAAGAACAAAAAATTAGTAAATAATAAAAAATAAAATGTTGGCATATGTTTAAGGAAGCCATTTGTGATCATCCAGGTATCCAAGCTGATTTGAGATCACAATATTAATAATGACCTCAACTGGAGTCTGTGTGACAGGTAACGAGGAAAGATTGAAAGAACGAAGATGATGTCTAGGAAAAGTGGTGGCCTAAGTAGCATGACAGGAAAAGAATTCAAACTGTGTACAGCATCTCAATTAGGAAGATCCAAGAGGATCCTAACTATGAAGGAGATGCAGAAGTAATGGCAATTGTCCCTTCGTAGCACCCGTAGCATTTATGACAAATATTAGTACAGGAAGAATATGAAGTCACCCATGTAGGTATTTCTACATGTTTTCAAGCAGAAACAGGAAGACAATTCAGTCATAAAAATAAATAAATAAATAAATGTACCAAACTTTCACCACAATGAATTAAATTCCTTATTTGGAAACCAATCTTCCAGTATAACAGTATAACTGTATACTGTGTATACTGTATAACTGTATATTCCAGTATAACAGTATAACGCAGTATAACTGTGGCATGAAACATAAGTATTTTGAGGAATTAGTTTGCAGTTTGCAATGGCAGCTTGCAATATTGCTTCCTCATTTTATTCCTATCTTTATTATCCAATTATGTCACACTGCATCAATATGCCTCTCCATGTACTTTTTCCTGGAAGATACATATTTGATATTCAATTCTTAGCCATAACTCGGGTAGGGATACTAAACACTAAATAATATAATAAAACCAAAATTGTAGTTATAAAATGCAAAAATTTATAGATTAAGTGCTTACACGAAATCTTTATGTGCAACACAAGTAGCTGGAATTATGTCTTTTCTTTCTAAGGTATCTATCTCAAAACATTTATTTTGTTTTGGGGGGTTTCCCCTATATATACTTTATTTAAACACCGTGGTTTACAAAGTTGTTCAGGATTCTAAACATCCCTTTGAATCAGCATATCACTGTGTGCCACAGCCAGTGATAAGCACTAGATAAGCACGCAGGCTTCTTCTTTTCCAAAAAGTTCCTATGTTTTATAAGATTTCTGGGGGAAGGAAGGAAGGAAGGAAGGAAGGAAGGAAGGAAGGAAGGAAGGAAGGGTGGGAGGGAGGGAAGAAAAGAACATAGAGTTGTCATTGCTTTTCACTCCTCAAAGCTTTCTTCTGCTCTCATTCTTGAAATCTCCTAGTCACATGCAAACACTGCCAAACCTAGACAGAACCTTTCCAATCACACTCCATACTGAGAGAGAGCAACTGTCTGGGCAAACTCTCCCTCTCTTCTCTCCTTCCACCTATGGATTTCCCACATGACTCTTAGGTATTGCATGACCTTCCAGGACAAGGCAATACACTTGGGACACTTTTCAATTCCCTCATGTTTGTTTCTGAGATGTATCTTGCAATTATGAGCCAATGGAACAGAATTGGACAGAATTATCAAATATAGGTTCTGGTCAGTTTCAAGTGTAAAGATGTCCGCCAAATGACATACAGGTTAGCTGAGTACTTCCAACATCTAAGCCAATACTATTGCTAGCAAATAAATTGATCGATCATCACATCTTTTTTCTCAGAAAGAGCAA
Organism: Sorex maritimensis; assembly: GCA_030324115.1. Taxonomy (NCBI): domain Eukaryota; kingdom Metazoa; phylum Chordata; class Mammalia; order Eulipotyphla; family Soricidae; genus Sorex; species Sorex maritimensis. Next base: position 41,722 of record JASTTN010007597.1, read on the forward strand.
AAACAATAGTAAGAAGAATGAGGAATGTCACTCTGAGTGTCAGCTCTTGCTTCCTTATATTTCCTAAATATGGAATTATAGTAAAGGAAGTATATTAAAGAATATTAATTTGAATACACTAAATCATAAGCAATTTGGGGGGGCCAGAGCTCTAGCTGGCAATGGCCAGAAGCAAACTAAGATGACAGAAGACCAGGAACATGTTCCACATAGTCACCCAGAAACACCTGAAAGCTAAGAACACAGCAAAGTCAATCACCACTAACCTCAAGAAGATAAAGATTGTGAATGAGGAAAAGGTCAACAGAATGAACAAAGCTTTTGTAGACATACAAAAGGAGCTTGCACGCTTCTCAAAAGGCCTTTCCCTGGAGCCTCTGCAGAAACCACTGATTCCTCAGCAGTGTCATGACAATGAACCAGTTAATGTTGATAAAGCTACCAAGTTAATGGCTCAGTTGTAAAACAACACTGGTGATGCAGCAAACTCCCCCCAAGACCAATAGATTAAATGTTTCATACAAAAATAATCATAATCAATTTAACAAAATTGATTTAAATGTTAAAGTACATTTTGTTTTCTTATATTTCCTAAATACGGAAGTTAAAGGTCTTAAGCTGTATGCTTTTTCATATCAGTAACACAACTCACAATGATTCCTCAGGAAAACCAGGGGAAATCAGTTGGCATTATGTTATCCATCTGAGAAAAAAATAAATAAATAAACATATTTACAAATCCAAGCCATGAGAAAATGTTTACAAATCCAAGCTGCTTTGGGACAAGAACAGAAAATTTTTTAATATTTCTGAGTAAAAAATTAAAACTATTTTTGAATTAAACACACACACACACACACACACACACACACTCCTGAGTCAAGGTTTGGAAATCCTGGGAAGTATAGGAATACAGAAAAATGGAAACTAATGGCCATCAACAAGACAGAGAAAATGCTGTACAGTAAAAATAAAACATACATATACAGTAAAGAATGTCGTAAAGGAGGCCAATTCAACTTCCACATTCTGATCAAGTATGAGCAAGTCAAACTTGAGCTTCTTGGTCCTGCTGTCACAAATGACTAACAAAATATTGTCTCTCAAATTATTGACTCATCCCCAAGAGTCGTTTCAGAGCCCTCTTGATATCTTTGTTCCTGAGGCTGTAGATGAAGGGGTTCAGCATGGGGGTGACCACCGTGTACATCACCGAGGCGATAGCCACAGAGTGCGAGTTCTGGGTGACGGCAGAGCTCAGGTACACCCCAATGCTGGTGCAATAAAACAAGGAGACCACGGAGAGGTGAGACGCGCAGGTGGAAAAGGCTTTATACTTGCCCTGAGCCGAGGAGATTCTCCGGATGGAGGAGACGATCTTAGTGTAAGAGTAAAGGATGCCAGCGAATGGACCTCCGCCCATGAGTCCGGATCCAACGTAGATCATCATGTCGTTAAGGAAGGTGTCGGAACAGGCCAGCTGGACCACCTGCTTGAGCTCACAAAAAAAGTGAGGGATTTCCACATTCGTACAGAAGGACAGTCGCAACACCAACAAGCTGTGTGATAAGGAATGCAGGGAACTAATGACCCAGGACACCAGAACCAGGTATCCACAGAGCCTCGGGTTCATGATGACCGTGTAGTGTAGGGGGTGGCAGATGGCCACGTAGCGGTCATAGGCCATCACGGTCAGGAGACAGTCATCCAATTCTACAAAAAGGATGAAAAAGTACATCTGGGTGAGGCAGCCCTCGTAGCTGATGGCCTTGCTGTGTGTCTGGATGTTCAACAGCATCTTGGGGACGGTGGTAGAGGTGAAGCAGATGTCCACGAAGGACAGGTTGGACAGGAAGAAGTACATGGGCGTGTGGAGGTGAGGGTCTGAGCTGACGGCCAGGATGATGAGCAGGTTCCCCAGCACGGTGATCAGGTACATGGACAGGAAAAGCACAAAGATGAGGCTCTGCAGTTCTGACTCCTCTGACAGTCCCGTTAGGAGAAATTCTAAAATGTGTGTATCATTCCCTGGTTCCATGTGATGGAGAGGACTACCAGGAAAGAAATAAATAGCATGGCAGTTTTCAAAAGCGTTATGATTTACAAAAGAATTTGAAATTCCACAGTAGTGGTTTTTTTTTTTTCATGGAAAATGCTCCCTACTGGGAATCCACTGAGTGATCACTATATACTGAATCTTATCCCATTCCCAATGTTTTACAGGTATTCGAGGATTTTAATAAGAGACACTTGGGGAGGTATGCTGAGAAATGACTAATTGTCAAAAGCAGTATAGGAAGCCAAGAAAGTAAGCTCCTTAATGCTCTGATGGGGGACAAAGAGAATGGGGGAGAGAAAAAGAGAGCGAAAGAGGGAGAGAGAGAAATAGAGAGAGAGAGAGAGAGAGAGAGAGAGAGAGAGAGAGAAGAAAAGTGCCTGGTGAAGGGACAGGTGTTGGAACATTGGAACATTGTATGACTGTAACCCAATCATAAACAACTTTCTAACTGTGTATCTCATGGTGATTCAATAAAACAAATAAATAAATAAATAAATTTTAAAAACTAAAGCTCTGATGTGTTAAGAATATAAGCAAACGGGGCTGGAGCGGGTGGGGCATTTGCCTTGCATGTAGCCGAGCCGGGTTCGAATCCCAGCATCCCATATGGTCCCCCGAGCACAGCCAGGAGTAATTGCTGAGTGTGTGAGCCAGGAGTAACCCCTGTGCATCGCTGGATGTGACCCAAAAACAAAAACAAAAAAGAATATAAGCAAACCATGGATGAAGAGAGAGTGCAGAAGGTAGGGTGCTTGCCTTGCATGTGGCTGACCAGGGTTCGATCCCCTGCATGCATATAGTCCTAAGCACTGTCAGGAGTGAATCCTGAGCACAGAGCCAGGCATAACCTCTTAGCATTGCCAGAGGTGACCCTCAAAAAAAATGATGCATTCCAAATAGTTTTGTGAAGTCTCTTTATTCGTGTGTGTGTGTATGTGTGTGTGTGTGGCCTCTGACATATTAAGTTTGCGTGCACACTTTTTTTTTGCTTTTTGGATCACACCTGGCTATGCACAGGGGTCATTCCTGGCTCTGCACTCAGAAATTACCCCTGGCGGTGCTCAGGGGACCATATGCGATGCTGGGAGTCGAACCCAGGTCGGCCGCGTACAAGGCAAACGCCCTACCTGCTGTGCTATCACTCCAGCCCCAGTTTGTGTGCACACTTGATTGATTAGGAATGCAGTCAACACTCTGAAATCCGCTCCAGGGAAGAATAATTTTGCAAGTACTGATTTCTGCTACTGAAGAAACACAAGGTGAGTGAAGCCAAGAGAAAATCTGGAGTGCAGAGAGAAGAGGCAGCCAACAGAAGTGTTGAAATGGGGCTGGAGCGATAGCACAGTGGGGAGGGCATTTGCCTTACACACAGTCAACTGGGTTCAATTTCCAGCATCCCATAGGGTTCCCCGAGCAATGCCAGGAGTAATTCCTGAGTGCAGAGCCAGGAGTAACCCCTAAGGAGTAATTCCTGAGTGCAGAGCCAGGAGTAATCCCCTAAGTAACCCCATACACACACACTGTATGTGACCAAAAAAGCCACCCCCTCAAAAAATGAAGTGTTGAAGTGACTCAGAGGAGGGCCACACGCTGACTCCAGCCCGGTTGCTCCACCCACCTCATCACCTGGCATTCGAGTCCATGATCTCTGCTCAGCGGATCGACCTGCTCCGTGTCTGTTGACCACTTTGTTTTCATCTAGCCCCATAACAGAGGTGAGTACCCAGGCCTCATCTTTCTCCAGTGTCCTTTTCCCATGGTGATTCAAAGTCACATCGAACTCCCCACTTCCACCCATCATTTGGAACATTGTATGACTGTAACCCAACCATGAACAACTTTCTAACTCTCATGGTGATTTAATAAAATAAATAAATAAGCAATTTTTTTAAAACTAAAGAATATATGGGGTGGAGCCATAGCACAGCGGGTAGGGCATTTGCCTTGCACGCGGCCAACCCGGGTTCAATTCCTCCATCCCTCTCTGAGAGCCCAGCAAGCTACCAAGAGTATCCCTCCCGCACAGCAGAGTCTGGTAAGTTACCTGTGGCATATTCGATATGCTAAAAAAAATAACAAGTCTCAACATGGAGATGTTACCGGTGCCCACTCGAGCAAATAAATGAACAACGGGACAGCAGTGCTACAGTGCTAAAGAATATACACAAACCATGGCTGAAGAGATAGTAGAGAAGGCAGGTTGCTTGCTTTGGTTGTAACGTTAAGACACATAGAGGACACAAACTGTTCTAGTCCTTAGAATAGTCGGTACAAAGCAGCGCCAAAGTGTACTCTATAAATTCCTGCCTGTTCCTCAATGACATGGTGCTTCCTCAGCTGAGAACATCCCAGACGTGGATCTCATCAAACTAGACCTTCCCCCTGAGGATGGAAATGGTACCAGGGCAACTGCCTCACTCCTTTGGTTCATATTTTTATTTCATTCACACATATTTATGTAAGAAAAAGGCCAAGAAAAGAAAAATACATAAAATTTAAAAAGCAGATAAAAGTTGACACAGGTTAACAAGAGTGGATTCCAATAAAATTACCAAATAAAATTAAATTGAAATCTAAGGTCAGCGTATATATATATATATATATATATATATAGCTTATATATATACTGGCTTTTTGGGTCACACCCAGCAATGCGCAGGGGTTACTCCTGGCTTTGCACTCAGGAATTACTCCTGGTGGTGCTCAGGGAACCATATGGGACGATGGGATTTGAACTTGGGTTGGCCTACCCGCTGTGCTATTGCTCCAGCCCCTATATTTTTTTTTAAAAAAAAAAAGGATAGACCCACTTCTCCGCGCCCGCAGCCCCAGAATGACTGAGGAAGAGGAGGGAGCTGCTTTGGACACCAGCAGCCCGCCAGCAACCTGCAGTATGTGACTTGAGCGTTTCCACCAGGTCCCCCGTGTGGGGGCCCGGCGTTTCTCTTTTTTTTAATCTGTCTCCCCTTCAACTTCTCCTGAGCACAGCACAGCCTCCATCCCACTTCTCTGAGCACAAAATGGAGAGACGCACCCAAATGCGCGGCGCGGCTGGCGGGAGATCGACGGCGGGGAAGTACCGGCTCCGCCCACATCGGACACTTAAAGAGAGTGCAGCCACGTGGGCTTTCCCACTTTGCTGCGCCCACAGCCCCAGTATGACAGAGGAGGACAAGGGAGCTTTCCCACTTCCGCCCGTGCGGGGGGCCCGGTATTTCTCTAGGTTTTCCCATCTTATGAGCACCATAAAAGGGTAAAAGATTGTAGTGATAGACTTTCAGACAGAATTTTCCCTGGACTTTAGACAGAAACCCAAAACCGCGTGGCCCCTGCCGAGGCCGCGCAACCTAATGTCATCTTAGTATCAGCAATATGTAATGGTTCCTTCTTAATGGGTCGGACCTTTGTGGGAGATCCTAACAAGAATAGTAAGTATTTTGTTGAAATATTGAAGGCAATCAAAGTGGTAGCCATCTCTCTAGACTGAACTAAGCTATATCCCCAAGCCGGCTGAGAAGAAATATCCTTCTTTCTCGGGAAGAAACGCGGCGTGGTGTCAAACATAGTGTGATGTCCATTAAGCAACAGACCTGGTGGCGTGGGAATGGGATATAAGGGAAAAAATTATGTACATGGACCAGCGGGACGCTGGTGGTATCTTGAGCCGGAGCCAATATCAGCGCAAGACCTTTGGTTCCAGAAACTGCTTGCAGACACTCTACTAGACTATCAACTAAGCCAGAGCCCCACGCCGGCTGATGACGGGAAATAACCATCCTCTTCGGTTTTTTTTCCCTTTGTCAGACAGCGTGGCGATTACTAAACAGGCGTGAACTCGGTGGCGCGGGGCAAGGGGGAAAAAGAAAAGTTATGTAACAAACAGCGGGACTTAATATCTCTATATTCTTAGCAGTGGAGAACTATCAAATGCCTCCTTGGCAATAGGACTGTCTTTTTCTTTTTGGGGGAAAACCCCAGCAACGGTAGTGAGTTGTGTGTTGAAACATGGAATGTAATCGAGATAAGCGTAAACGAAGTGAAACTTATCACGTACAAGGGTGGGGACTGGGGAGGTGGG
>JASTTN010007598.1:4557-64208 GCA_030324115.1 Sorex maritimensis
TTTCTTTCTTTCTTTCTTTCTTTCTTTCTTTCTTTCTTTCTTTCTTTTTCTTTCTCTCTCTCTCTTTTTTGGGTCACACCCAGCAATGTTCAGGGGTTCCTCCTGGATCTGCATTCAGAAATCTCTCCTGGCAGTGCATGGGGAATGGTAGGGGATGCTGGGGATTAAACTCGGATCAGCTGCGTCAGCTGCGTGCAAGGCAAATGCCCTACCCACTGTACTATTGCTCCAGCCCCCAATATGAACATTTCTTATCCTTTTTCTAGTTGTCTTTACTTTTTTTCCTTTTGAAATTAGAAGGGGGAAAACATTCTATCCTCAGTGGTATTTTTGTGGACTAGCACTCTTCATTAAAATTACCTGCCGAGACGATATGATACTATAACTAGAGAGGCCTAAATGCTCTAGTAAGAAACTCTTAGAAACAATTGACCTGTACAGTAAAGTCGAAGGCTATAAAATCAATACCCAAAAATCCATGGCCTTCCTATTTGCAAACAATGAGACAGAGGAAAGGGACATGAAAAAAGCAACCCCGTTCACAATCGTGCCCCAGAAAATCAAATACCTTGGAATAAGCTAATTAAAGAAGTAAAGGACCTCTACAAAGAAAACTACAAAACACTACTCCATGAAGTAAAAGAGGACATGAGGAAATGGAAACATATCCCCTGCTCATGGATAGGGAGAATAAACATTATCAAAATGGCGATACTCCCCAAAGCATTATACAGATTTAACGCGATCCCTATAAGAATACCCATGGCATTCTTCAAAGAAATGGATCAAGCAATCCTGAAATTTATATGGAACAATAAACGCCCACGGATAGCTAAAACAATTCTTGGGAAAAAGATGATGGGAGGCATCACCCTCCCCAACCTTAAACTCTACTACAAAGCGGTAACAATTAAAACAGCATGGTACTGGAACAAAGGCAGAGCTGAAGACCAATGGAACAGGGAGGAATATCCCTAAACAAAACTTCAAATGTACGATCTTTGATAAGGGAGCAAGAGATGTGAAGTGGAGCAAGGAAAGCCTCTTTAACAAATGGTGCTGGCACAACTGGACAACCACATGTAAAAGAATGGGCTTAGACCTCGACCTGACACCATGCACAAAAGTCAGATCAAAATGGATTAAAGACATCAACATCAGACCACAAACCATAAGGTACATTGAAGACAAGGTCGGCAAAACCCTCCTTGATATTGAACATAAAGGTATCTTCAAAGATGACACGGAACTAAGCAATCTAGTAGAAACAGAGAACAATAAATGGGACTACATTAAACTAAAAAGCTTCTGCACCACAAAATACAAAGACTATCTACAGAATGGGAAAAGATATTTACACAATACCCATCAGATAAGGGGTTGATATCAATGGTATATAAAGCACTGGTTGAACTCTACAAGAAGAAAACATCCAACCCCATCAAAAAATGGGGCGAAGAAATGAACAGAAACTTTACCAAGGAAGAAATACGAATGGCCAAAAGGCACATGAAAAAGTGCTCTACATCACTAATCATCAGAGAGATGCAGATCAAAACAACCATGAGATACCATCTCACACCACAGAGACTAGCACACATCCAAAAGAACAAAAGCAACCGCTGTTGGAGAGGATGTGGGGAGAAAGGGACCCTTCTACACTGCTGGTGGGAATGCCAACTGGTTCGGCCCTTGTGGAAAACAATATGGACGATTCTCAAAATATTAGATATTGAGCCCCATTTGACCCATTAATACCACTGATGGGAATATATCCCAGAGAGGCAAAAAAGTATAATCGAAACGACATCTGCATATGTATGTTCATCGCAGCACTGTTTAAAATAGCCAGAATTTGAAAAAAACCCGAATGCCCTAGAACGGATGACTGGTTGAGGAAACTTTGGTACATCTATACAATGGAATACTATGCAGCTGTTAGAAAAAAGGAGGTCACGAATTTTGTATTTAAGTGGATGGGCATGAAAAGTTTCATGCTGAGTGAAATGAGTCAGAAAGAGAGAGAGAGACATAGAAAGATTGCACACATCTATGACATATAGAATAACAGAGTGGGAGACTAACATCCAAGAATTGTAGAAACGAGTACCAGGAGGTTGACTCCATGGCCTGGAGGCTGGCCTCACATTCTGGGGAAAGGGCAACTCAGAGAAGGGATCACCAACTTTAATGCAGTCGAAGGCCATGTGGGGGAAGGGAATTGCGGGCTGAATGAGGGTTAGAGACTGAGCACAGTGGCCACTCAACACCTTTATTGCAAAACACAACAGCTAATTAGAGCGAGAGAACAGAAGGGAATGCCCTGCCACAGTGGCAGGGTGGGGTGGGGGGAGATGGGATTGGGGAGGATGGGAGGGATGCTGGGTTTATTGGTGGTGGAGAATGGGCACTGGTGAAGGGATGGGTTCCCGAACTTTGTATGAAGGAAGCATAAGCACAAAAGTGTATACATCTGTAACCGTACCCTCACGGTGATTCACTAATTAAAAATAAATAAATTTAAATAAAAAAGTAACCCAAGTGAAAATCTAAGAAACTGACAACGTTTTAATATGATGTCACTCAATTCCTCTCCCCTACCCCGCATGAAGTCGTCATAAACAGGAAGTTGACAAACACGTCCCTGAATCAGAAATTTCTCAGGTTCTCGCTTTCTCAAATGACGGGTGGGACACCGTTGGGTAGAGCATGACAAGAAAGGTTACCCCGCCAAAAAATTTTAATTAAATTTAAAAAAAATTTTTTTAAAGAGGCTCCCTAACTCAGGGCATGGAGCACTGTGAACCAGACAGTTTTGAGCAGGAGATAATTGCTGGACAGGCGAGAAACGGGCGTTTCACCCTAGGTTCTCACTTCCAAATCTGGCACCTGCCCCCCACAGCAAAAGCATTTCAGACACACACCCCTCCCCGGGGAGACTCACCCTGACCCAAGGGTGGCTCTACCTGGATTTGGGGAGCAGGGCCAGGAGCTGTCAGAAGGAAACTCCCCGAGAGTTTCTCAATGAAGACTCTAACCCAATCCCTGATGCCAGCGGTATAGACGCCTCTACCAACCGGGTCCACATCGTGTTGGTCACCAGCCACCAAATCCGACTCGCCCCCCACCCCCAGAACTTCACCCTTTCCTCCCCTGGCCCACTCCAGGCTAGAGCAGCCCCCATCCTGCTGACCTGTCATCTGGGGATTCTTGGGATTCCTGGAAGGCTCGGGATGCTCGGGATTCACTGTGCAATTGCCTAGACCTCATCCTCGCGATTCAGAGTCCACGACTAACCGCTTGGATAGAGAGACATGGAATGAGCCAAACCCCGCTCCAGGGCCAAAAAACACCAACGGACACGCCTCCTATTGGTCCACGTGGTGCCCCGCTTCTCTCTCATTGGCTGTTGCTAAGGCCCAGCGTCGCGCGGACCGGTTTCTAGGGGCGGGCTCAAAGGCGCCTGCTCCTTAGCCAGGAAACCTTTCTGCTCCCACCACCAACTGTCACTGGGGCTGGCTCCAGCCACCAGCATCTCTTCTCTATCCTTAGAAGCTGACCGTTAGGCTACAGACCCTGTGCTTCGTCACCGGAGCTAGTCCTCCAATGCCTGTTTGTAAGCCTTTCCGCATGTTTTACAAAGCCCAGAACAAATACCCAGACCTTGGCTCTAACTCATTAGAGGGCCTCAGTGGAACCTGTATACCAGGGTTTTAGGAATAAAGATCAACCTTAGGACATTTGAAGTTTAAGTTTAACTAACAAGAGATCTGCTTAGGGTTCCATAAGATCCACCTGCCACATTTGTATCTGGGGGTTGATCACTTCCTCACTGAGGAACTTTCTACAAGACTTGCCGTGCACGTGGCCAGCCCGGGACTTTGACGTTGGCATCGGGCACAGCGAGTGTTGATCTACCCGTTACAGACGTGGCTCCCCCAAACCCTGTGATTGCAGCTCAAATAATGAAGAATCTCAGACAACCCTGCCTTTCCTCGTTTCTTTCCTTGGTATTTCTGGGTCTCGGGTGCAGGCTGACAAAACAAAAGGTGACTGACAGTTACCGGAATTTTACATTCAAACTAATACACGCAGCGTCTCCATCTTTGTTTTCTTTGATCTTGAAATCGTTTTCTTTTTCTTTTATTTATTTTTTTAATGAATCACTGTGAGATACAGTTACAGACTTACAAACTTTCATGATTACATCTTGATCTTGAATTCTTTTGAGGGGAATAGTGTGTGGTTTATCATACAACAGCTCTGGGCGTGTTGTATGGTAATCCCTCAATGTAATACTCAGGAAGATTAAGGTGTTTTATAGGAGTGACTGAGAAGTTACATATTTCTCAATATACATTGTGTTATTTTGTTCAGTTTAAATTGTTTGTCTCGGTTACGGTAGTGTCTCCAAGGTCTTATAAACCTGTTCCCTTTCCCAGGCAGTGAGGCAAGCCAGTAGCCCCCAGAAGGCTGATTGTTGGATCCCCCTCTGTCAATGCATTACGTAACAAGACTGAAACTCACTGCATCCCATCATATGGGATGCAGGGATTATGCTCAGAGTAGTCACATGTAAGGCAACCACCCTACCTGCTGTACTGTCACAATCCAATGACTATCATGTTGGATTTGAACTCGAAACTCCATTATCCTTCCATAAGACGAAAATTTGTATTTTTTTTCTACAGAGAAACCTGTCTGTGAGGGGCAATATGGTTTCCCTTCCACCTTTACAATTACAGTCACAGACTGTCTGTCTTCAGTAAAGTGGCAACATCTTGGCATTGATGTGGTAAGAACTGGGGTAGAAATTTATGAATTTATTTATTTTTTTTATTGAGTCATGGTGTATTAGAGCATTACAAAATTGTCCGTGATTGTGTTTCAGTCTGCAATGTTCCAACACCCATCCCTCTACCAGTGTAATTTCCCAGCACCAGTGTCCCCAGGTTTCCCTCCCACCTCTTCAAGTTACCCCCGACCCCAGCCTGTCTCTATGGCAGGCACCTCTATTCTCTCTCTCCCTCTCTCTCTCTCTCTCTCTCTCTCTCTCTCTTTCTACTCATTTTCTACATTATGGCTTGCGATACAGATGCTGAAAGGTTATCATTGATATCCCTTTACCTGCTTTCAACACTCAGCTCTTGTCCAGAGTGATCATTTCCAACTAGTGTTGTCATAATGGATCCTCCTCTATCTTAACTACCATCCATTTCCCACACCACTGACCAATCATTGACCAGTCATCCTGGTTTGAAACTTGTCCAATTAGATTCAATTAAATTAGAGCAAGACCGCTTTACCCAGGAGGCATCTGGTCCTATTTTCCCAACTGCAGGCCTCAGGGCTGTTTAGCTTTTTTGATTTTCTTTTTCTCCCTGACCCCAGAGGGTCCTTCTATATCTCAGAGACATAAGCACTGTTTTCCTCTGGTTAGAGGCTATCAGTATGTGTTGGCCCCATGAAAAAAAAATAATGCCTGTAGATGTTACTGACAAAGGAATAAGAAAGATTGAGTACAATGTACACGGAAGTTTCAGGTCAGTGATGTTCCTATATGATTATAATGATGGATAAATAATATGAAATTCTCCAGTCATCTAGAAAATATAGCATCAAGAGTGAACCCTGGGACCAGATACGGGTAGTGTGTTTGTCTTGTATGTGGCTGACCTGGGTTAGATCCCCAGTATCCCATATGGTCCACTTGTGCACAGCCAGGAGTAATTCCTAAGGGCAGAGCTAGGAGTAACTCCTGAGCATTACCAGGTGTGACCTCGAAAAGTCAATAGTACTAATAATAATTATTATTAATAATAATGCCCATCATAACAACTTCAGAAATGTCTTAATGATTGTTAAATGAAGGTAGTCAGAAGAAGGATAAAGACAGGATGATATCAATTTTATGTGGCATTTAGAATAACTGAATGAGGAAATGCAATGTTTTAAAGAGGAGGATGCTCTAATCAACCTTAGCCTCAGTGTAGATGGAGAAGAAGGAAAGAAAGAGTGGAGGGAAGGGAGAGAAAAGACAGATGAGAAGGAATGGGGGCCCGGTCCGGGATTCAGTTACAAAGTTGTCACTAAGGAAAGATAGAACCAAATATCCAAACCACAGTGTCAACAACACTGAAATCAAGAGACTCGAACTTTCACAACCAAATTTAGAAAGCTGCTTGTCCAGAGGGCAGGGCTGGAGGTGGGTTGGGGATATGGGCATGAACCTGAGAACGTTGGTGGGGAGAGCTTGGCACTAGTGGTGGCGAAAGCTCAACTATGAACAACTTTGGAAACCATAGTGCTTTAATTTTTTAATGTGTTATTAGAAAATAAATTCTAAAAAGAAAAGAAAAAGAAATGCCTTTGATGATTATATTTCATGGAGAAGAAAGTCAACGAGGAGGGAGTACATCAAACTTAAATTCTTCTGCACTGCCAAAGAAACAGGGGCCCAAATTAAAACCCTCCCTCACTGAACGGGAGAAAATATCTGCACGGCATTCATGTGACAAAAACACAAATATCCAAGATGTGCAGACATTTGCAAAACTTAGCAACAAAATAATACACTCAGAACTTCCTCCTAGTTCTGTACTCAGGGATCACTCCTGCTGGGCTTCAGGGACCAGAAGTGATGCTGGGGATCAAACCCAGGCCAGCCTCGGCAATATGCAAAGCAAACTTCCTTCCTACTGTCTAAGTAATCCAGGCCTTGTCCACATAACTTTAATGGATGGTTTCAGGACGTCTGAGCCTGCCTGGAGTAATCCCTGAGCAGAGCCAAGTGTACCCCTCTCCCCCCAAAAGAAAACAAAAACAAAAACCAAAAAACAACAGCAAAAACATATCTTCCCCCTTTTTACCATTCCTTTTTCCTGGGTCTCCTGTTTCTTTTGATCTTGTCCCACAGATCTCTCAGCTACCTACCTTCAGATGGATCCAATCAGCCTTGCTTAGCCTAAGGCAGGCAAACCTCACTCAACTTCGACCCCTCAACCTGCCAGGAGAAATCTCTGAGCATAGCAAAGTGTGACCCAGTTCCTCAAAAAAGAAATACAAATGGCCAAAAGGCACATGAAAAAATGCTCCACATCGCTAGTCACCAGGGAGATGAAATCAAAACAACAACAACAATGAGATATCATCTCACACCACAGAGACTGGCACACAATCAAAAGAACAAAAGCAACCAGTGCTGGCATGGATGTGGGGACAAAGGGATGCTCTTTCACTGTTGGTGGGAATGCCGACTGGTCCAGCCTTTCTGGAAAACTACATGGACAGTCCTTCAAAAACTAGAAATTGAACTTCTATATGACTCCGCAATACCACTTCTGGGAATATATCCCGAGGATACAAAAAAAGCACAGTAGAAAAGACATCTGTACCTATATATTCATTGCAGCACTGTTCACAATAGCCAAAATCTGCAAACAACCCAATGCCCTAAAACAGATGACTGGTTAAAGAAACTTTGGTATATCTACACAATGGAATATTATGCAGCTGTTAGGAGAGATGAAGTCATGAAATTTGCTTATAAATGGATAGACATGGAGAGTATCATGCTAAGTGAAATGAGTCAGAAAGAGAGGGACAGACATAGAAGGACTGCAATCATTTGTGGAGTATACAATAACATCACATGAGGCTGACACCCAGGACAGTAGACACCAGGGCCAGGAGAATTTCTCCATAGCTGGAAGACTGCTTCATGAGCATAGGGGAGAAGGCAGATGGAATACAGTAGGGATCATTAAGAAAATGATGGCTGGAGGAATCAGTCGAGATGGGAGATGTGTGCCAAAAGTAGAGAATGGACCAAACATGATGACCTCTCAGTGTCTGTGTTGCAAGCCATAATGCCCAAAAGGAGAAAGAGAGTATTGGGAATTGTCTGCCATGGAGGCAGAGGGAGGGTGGGAAAGGGGGGGTATATCAGGGATATAGGTGGTGAGGAATGTGCACTGGTGAAGGGATGGGTGTTTGATCACTGTGTGAATGGAACCTAAACATGAAAGCTGGTAACTATCTCACGATGACTCAATAAAATTTAAAAAAAGTGTGGCCCAGAAAACAAAATGAAGCAGAACAAAACAAAACAAAACACATAACATCTACACAATGGAATACTATGCAGCTCTTTGGAAGTTGAAGTCATGAAATTTGCTCCTAAGTGGATAGTCATGGAGAGTATCATGCTATGTGAAATGAGTGAGAAAGAGAGGGACAGACACAGGATGACTGCACTCAATTGTGGAATAAAACATAACATAATATGAGACTGACACCCAAGGACAGTAAAGACAAGGGCCAGGAAAATTGCTCCATAGTTGGAAACCTGAATCATAAGCTAGGGGAGAAGGCAGCTGGAATGAAGAAGGGATCACTAAGTTAATGAGAGTTGGAGGGGTTGGAGGGGTGGGAGATGTGTGCTGAAAGTAGATAAAGGACCAAACATCATAGCATCTCAGTCTCTATATTGCAAACCAGAATACCCAAAAGTAGAGAGAGAAAGACTATGAGGGAAATTGTCCAACATAGAGCAGAGGTAGGGGTGGGGTGGAGTGAGGGTGGGTACTGGGGATATTGGTGGTAGAAAATGTGCACCGGTGGAGGGATGGGTGTTCGATCATTGTATGACTGAACTCAAACATGAAAACTTTGTAACTGGAGCTCACGGTGATTTCAATTAAGAATAATAACAAACAAATAAATAAAAACCAACATACCTTCCCATTTTCACCTCCCCTCTTTCCTTGCTTAAAGACTGATGAGAGTCGGTCCCTTCCTACAAGCTTCCATGACGTCACTGAGGAGCAGCTCATGAGAGGTTCCGCTCTACTCAGTGTAGCCTCTCGCCACCAGTCAAGAACTGCAGGAGTGTAAGTACACGGTTGGGGTGCTGGGATTTTTTTCTTGAATCTAATTTTCCTTGAGCAAGATTCAGTTCTTTTATTTTAGTTTTGTTTTTAGTTGGGGACTCACACCTAGTGATGTTCAGGGCTCACTTCTGACTCTGCACTCAGGAATTTCTCCTGGCATTACTAGGATGTTGAGGATCAAACCCAGGTCGGTCACATGGCAGAGAAGTGCCTTACTCACTGCACTATCTCTCCAGCCCCTGAAAGGCTGTTTTTATCTGGAGTGAACTGGAATGAAGAAGCCATTCAGACGGACACACCAACCAACATCCCTCCTCTGCTGGAAGGTCACTCTCCAAATGTGCTTACTTCATGCCCTCATCCCCTCTGAGTTTTTGTTAAAACCTTAGCTTTTTAAATTTTTATTTATTTATTTATTTTTAGGTTTGGAGGGATCACAACCAGCGGTGCTCAGGGCTTATTACTGGTTCTGGGCTTATACCTGGCAGTGCTCAAGGGACCTCATGGGGTGCCAGGGATCAAACCCAGGTCAGCTTTCAAATGCCCTCCCCAAAGTACTTTTGCTCCCTTATGGTCCCCCACATCTCACCTATGAAATATGACATTTCCAACTTCCTATTTAAAATAAATATTCTTGGGGCTGGAGTGAGAGCACAGCAGGTAGGGTGTTTGCCTTGCACGCAGCGCCCCAGGTTTAAATCCTAGCATCCCACATGGTCCCCTGAGCACTGCCAGGAGTAATTCCTGAGTGCAGAGCCAGGAGTAACTCCTGTACATGGCCAGGTGTGACCCAAAAAGCAATAAATAAATAAATAAATAAATAAATAATAAAATAAACATTCTGTTACTAGATCACAAACATTTTCACAGTGCACTTAACTTCTAAAATGCTACATAATATAACTTTTTCACTTAAAATATTAAATAACAGGTTTTAATAATCTCTTTTGCACATATATGCAAGGCCAAATTGTTTTGGAGGGACTACACTCAATAGTGATCATTACTACTGGCTGTGCACTCAGGAATTAACTCCTGGCGATGCTTGTGGTACCATATGGGATGCCAGGAATAGAATCTGGGTCCAGGGCATGCAAAGCAAGTGCCCTATCTATCCACTGTACTATATCTCTCCAGCCCCTACATGGTAAATTAATAACATTGACAGATCATCAATAATATTTAGCTTAGTTATTTTCAATAACTTCTGACAGTTGCATATTAAAAAACGTTCACAAATCTGTTGTCAAATGATTAAATATCTCCTGATCAAAATATGTAAAGACGGCAGGAGCGATAGTACAGCTGGGAGGGCACTTGCCTTGTGTGTGGCCAACCTGGGTTCAAACACCAGCATCCTCTATGGTCCCCCAAGCCTGCCAGGAGTGATCCATGAGTACAGACCAGGAGTAAGCCCTGAGCACAACCAGGTGTGACCCACAAAACAAACAAACAAAACCTTGTTTAAAGAATGGATAAACAGGAAAGAGTCTGCTCTACACCTAAGAAGTCACATTATTAGGCGTGAAATTTGCCACAAAATACTATGCAGATAAGTCTGTTTGCCTTGCATGCAGCTGACCTGAGTTCGATTCCCAGCATCCCATATGGTCCCCTGAGCGTGCCAGGAGTGATTACTGAGTGCAAAGCCAGGAAAAACCCCTATGCATCGCCGGGTGTGACCCAAAAAGCAAAAAAAAAAAATTGTAAGAGAAGTATGAAACCAGCAATTATCTCAAGCCTTATTCTACATGCATTTCACTGCTTCATTCACTATAAAATAGAATTATTTGTCCATTGCACTGTTACCAAAGATAGAAGGCAGAGATTAAAGTGTTTTCACTTTCAAAGGATGTTTCTTTGAATCCTTAGTATGGTCTGGCAATGGTAGAATGAGTGACAGTCCAGCGGGTAGGGTGTTCACACCTTGCAGGAGGCCCATGCAGGTTCGATCCACGGCATCCCATTGGTCCCCTGAGCTCTGCCATTCCTGAGTGCAGAGCCAGAAGAAAGCCCTGAGCATCATCAGGTGTGACCCCAAACTAGCCAAAAATCACTGTATCACTGTATCACTGTCATCCCTTTGTTCATCAATATGCTCCAGCGGGCACCAGTAATGTCTCCATCACGAGACTTGTTATTGTTTTGGGCATATCAAATACACTACGGGGAGCTTGCCAGGGTCTGCTGTGTGGGCGAAATACTCTCTGTAGCTTGCCGGAATCTCCGAGAGGGATGGAGGAATTGAACCCAGGTTGGCCGTGTGCAA
This sequence comes from Sorex maritimensis, assembly GCA_030324115.1. Lineage (NCBI taxonomy): Eukaryota > Metazoa > Chordata > Mammalia > Eulipotyphla > Soricidae > Sorex > Sorex maritimensis. The sequence goes on from JASTTN010007598.1 coordinate 15,718, forward strand.
GGCAAACACTCTGTGCAGGTTGATAGTTTTTATCCTTAAGATTTATCATTTATTCTTGCTGAAAGTAGACTATACACCAAACATGATGGCCACTTACCACCTGTATTGCAAACGATAGCACCCAAAAGGAGAGAGAGAAAATGAGAATATGTTTGCCACAGAGGCAGGGGGCGGGGGGATAGGGTGGGGGTGGCCGGAGGGGTACTGAGAACATTGCTGGTGGAGAATGGGCACTGGTGGAGGGATGGGTACTCGATCATTGTATGACTGAAACTCAAACATAAAAGCTTTGTAAGTCTGTAACTATATCTCAAGGTGATTCATTAAATTTTTTTTTAATTTTAAAAAGGAATTATCATTTATGATTCTTCTTTTCCTAAGTCAGTTCAGACTTGGTTGTTCCACAATAAATCCCAAATTGAGAGAAGCCTTAGAGAAAAACAATTAGTCTCCAAAAGTTGTCAGAGCTATTTGATCAGCTCGGAGACCTTTGGATTTCTCTGCGAGTAGCCAATTATGCCCAAGTTTGTTTTCTGCTCTGCTCCTGCAGGACTCCGAAGACTCGGGCTGACGTAATGGGAAAGTTTCTGAAGTGAACACCTGAGGGGGACTTGCATTAAAAACTTTTCTAAATTGATCCATTTGCGGCTCAGACAGTAATTTGTGAGTCCATGGGCACATCAGAAAGTTTGCTGAGCTCCAAGTGACAGGGTCTCTGGGGACCAAGTCGCTGGTGTTTTTATAGTCCTGGATGAACACACAGGCATTCACCCGCAGCCTGGCAGAGGGTCCCGTCAATTTCTCCAGCCTCATACTCAGTAAGTACCTCCTGTCTCTGCTCCTGCTCAAAAGAAGAAACAGGGATTTTTCTTTAGAAAATTTTTTTCCCTGGAGCTGGAGAGATAGTGCAGGGGGTAGGGAGTTTGCCTTGGACACAGCTGACCCGGGTTCCAACATCCCCGACATTCCATAGGGTCCCTCGAGCACTACCAGGAGTATTTCCTTAATGCCGAGCCAGGAGTAACCCAAGTATCACAAGGGGTGACCCAAAATGGCAAGAAATAAAAAAGAGAAGGAGAATTTATTTTTCCTGATCCTGTTTTTGTGGGACACGCTTTCTAATGCTAAGCTCACCTGAGTTCCTATACTCACATTCCTTTATACTCATGATATTCTGGCGGATATTTCTTCTTTGTTTTCTTTTTTGCTTGAGTAACACCAAGTGATGCTGAGGGGTTACTCCTGCCTCTGCAAGCAGGCCGGCGCTTGGTCCCCTCGCTCAGCGTCTCCATGGGGGCCGCATTCCCGCACCGCTCGGTCACCCCAAACTGCCTCAGGGGCGCCGCCAGCGCGGGGCCGCCAGCGCCTTGCGGGTCTCAGAGTCGAGGCCGCGCAGCTCGCAGCAGGCGCCGGTGGGCGAGGGGGCGGCCTTGGCCGTGAAGGGCAGCTCGGTCTGGCGCGGGTCTCGGCCGTCGCCTCAGGGGGCGGGCGGGGGTCCTCCTGCAGGGGCCGCCTGGGGGCCACGGAGCCTCGGGCGCCGCCGGCTGCCGCCTTGGCCCGGCTGAGGGGCGCCAGGCTGAGCCCGCGGGGGGTGCGGCCCCGCCCAGCGCCCGGGTGCCCGGCCGGCCCGCCGTGGGCACCAGCGGCAGGGCACTCTGCACGGCCCGGCCACCCGGGGAGGCCCGTCCTGCACCAGCGCAGGGGCAGGTCCCCGGCCCGCGGCTCCTTCTTGACGAGGCGCGGCTGGGGCGTCTGTCTGAGGGTCTCCCGCAGGGTGTGGGTGGGCGAGCCGGCGACAGACCCTCGGTGACGCCCATCTGGCGCAGGGGCGAGCGTGCGCGGCCGGACAGGCCCCTGCGGTGCTCGTAGAACTCACGGCAGAACTCACAGCGGGTGTCGCGCGCCGGCTCTGGGCCTGAGGCCGGCGCGGGCGCGGGCGCGGGCCCCGGCTCTGGCTCGGCCTTGGGCCAGTCCCGCCGGCTCTGGGGACTCGGGCGGGGGCGCCCCCGCCGGCGCGCGCTCCCAGCGCACCCCGCGCGCGGCCCCGCCGTTCGCTTTTGTCACTCGGTGGAGCGATCTGTTCATACTTATGATCTGAAGTGATAAGTTTGGCACCTTTTAGATTTGTTAGAATAACCTTGAATCAGTTAGTTCTCCCTTAGGGGCTGGAGCAATAGCACAGCGGGTGGGATGTTTGCCTTGCACGCTGCCGATCCGGGTTCGATTCCCTGTATCCCATAGGGTCCCCTGAGCACTGTCAGGAGTCATTCCTGAGTGCAGAGCCAGGTGTGACCCAAAAAAGAAAAAAATCATTCTCCCTTTATTTATAATTTGCATACACAAGATATTTTTGTTTCTACTTGGAGCCACACCCAGTGGTGCTCAGTGCTTACTCCTGACTTTGAACTCAGGAATTACTCCAGGTGGGCTTCGGGGACCGTAAGGGATGCCAAGGATCAAACCTTATCAGCTGCGTGCCAGCCAAGCGCCCTCCCGGGACGCTGTGTTATCACTCTAGTCCCGTGTGAGATGATTGCTTGGTTGGTTGGATTTGCTTTTTGGGTCACATCTGGCAATGTTCAGGGGATACTCTTGGCTCTGCACTCAGGAATTACTCTTGGGGGTGCTGGGGGACCTACGAAATGCCGGGATCCAACCAGTCAGACCCATGCAAGGTAAACATCCTCCCGGCTGTATTCTCACTCCAGCCCCATGAATGAGATTTTTCAAGGAGAGAGCCGCCTGTCTCATTTGTCCTTTGGTAATCTGACTTATTTTGCCAAATGTTAAGTCTGCACTGCACTGTAGCACTGATATCCTGTTGTTCATGATTTGCTCGATTGGGCGCCAGTAACGCCTCCATTCGTCTCTATCTCGTGCTAGTGTAGCCCGGTGGCGTCTGCTGGCTCCAGGAACACGAAGTGAGGTCCATTATTGTTCCTGTTTTTGGCATATCGAATATGCCAAGGGTATTACAAGCGCTGCCATAATGTTAAGTAAATTTTGTTAATATGTTTCCTAAAGTGATGATATTCTACCATGTTTGTGAATTCCCTAATGGGCTTATGCTGTTTGCCTTGTGCTCCTTATTGCTTTTAGGCCACACCGGCTGTGCTCAAGGCTTACTCCTTGCTTTTTGTCGGGAATCATTCCAGCTGGGGTTCAGAGGATATGTTCGATCCAAGGGATCGAACCCAAGACAGCTGTGTTCAAGCAAGTGTCCTCCCTGCTATGCTATTGCTCCAGGCCTTTTTATTTATTTATTTTTTTTGCTTTTTGGATCACACCCGACAATGCACAGGGGTCATTCCTGGCTCTGCACTCAGGAACCACCCCTGATGGTGCTCAGGGGAACATATGGGATGCTGGGAATCGAACCCAGGTTGGCCGCGTGCAAGGCAAATGCCCTACCGACTGTGCAATTGCTCCAGCCCCATGAAACCAATTCTTCTTAAAATAATCCTTTTGCTTCTTTCACTCATGGCTGTCCCTACATGGGAAATAATGTGAAACTTTTGCTGAGTATCACCAGGGGTGGAAAATAAAGAAAACAAAATTGTCATTAGCATCAGAATAAAATAAACTCATTTCTTTTTTCTTTATTATCCACCCCTGGTGATACTCAGGGATTACTCCTGACCCTGTAGTCAGGAATTACTCCCAGTAGTGCCCAGGGAACCATATGGAATGTCAGCGAATGAACCCCAGCTGGCCACGTGCAAAGCAAATGTCTAGCTGCTGTACTATGGCTTGAACCCTAATCATGAATTTCTATAAAATAAGCTGAATAAGAATGTGTGACGATGGCCAGGACCTGAGTGAGAAGTGAGAATCAATAAATGAGAGAGGGTGAGGGGATGGGTACTGAAAATGGCTTTCCTCAGCACCGCACCACCAAAATGGAGCAGGGGTTGGGTTAGGCAGTGTCATCGAGATTAGCATCTATGGGGGGAAGACAGTGATTTGGGCTCAATTAACTTTTCTGCTGGGAAAGTGACAGAGGTTGTAGGTGGATGATGAGTGTGTCAAAATGAGTGACTGAGAATCGACTGGAAGTAGGCTCGTGATCAAGGGGAGCACTCCAATCCTTGGGTGCGGTATCTAAGGGGCAGGAAGGAGAGAGACCCCCCCCACACACAATAAATTTCTTTGTGTGGGGGGGGTGTATGTGTTAATTGAATGACTGTGAGATATAGTAACAAGCTTTCCTGAGGGAGTTACAGTCATACAATGTTCCAACACCCATTACTCAATCAGTGTACATTTCCCACCACCAATACGCCCAGTATCTCTCCTGCTAATGTTCCCCTTGTGCCTGCCTCTATGGCAGGCACTTTCTTTCTTTTTTATTTATTTATTTTTTATTTTATTTTATTTTATTTTATATTTAAAAAAAAATTTTTAATTAGTGAGTCACAGTGAGGGTACAGTTACAGATTCCCACATTTTCGTGCTTGTTTTTCCCTCATGCAATGTTTGAGAGCCCAGTGTCTATTCTCCACCACCAATGAACCCAGTATCCCTCCCACCCTCCAAATCCCATCCCCCCACCCCACCCCACCTCTGTGGCGGGGCATTCCAACTTGATCTCTGTCTTTTCTTTTGGGTGTTGTGGTTTGCAATAGGGGTATTGAGTGGTCATCCTGTTCAGTCTCTAGTCTACTTTCAGCACGTATCTCTCTTCCCGCGCAGGATCTCCAATCACATATTACTTGGTGTTCCCTTCTCTATCTGGGACGACTTTCCCCCAGCGTGTGAAGCCAGCTTCCAAGCTATGGAACCAACCTCCTCGTATTATATACTACTATTCTTGGGTATTAGTCTCCTACTCTGTTGATCTATATTTCACAGATGAGTGCAATCTTTCTGTGTCTGTCCCTCTCTTTCTGGCTCATTTCACTTATCATGATACTTTTTCTTTTTTTGCTTTTTGGGTCACACCTGGCGATGCACATGGGTAACTCCTGGCTCTGCACTCAGGAATTACCCCTGGCCATGCTCAGGGGACCATATGGGATACTGGGATTTGAACCCGGGTCGGACACGTGCAAGGCAAACACCCTACCCACTGTGCTATCACTCCAGCCCCCTTAGCATGATACTTTCCATGTTGATCCACTTATATGCAAAGTTAATGACTTTATCCTTTCTAACAGCTGCATAGTATTCCATTGTATAGATGTACCAAAGTTTCTTTAACCAGTCATCTGTTCTCAGGCACTCTGTTTTTTTCCAGCTTCTGGCTATTGTAAACAGTGCTGGCAGGCACTTTTCCTCTTTCTCTCTCTGTCTCTGTCTCTGTCTCTGAATCTCTATGTCTCTGCCTATCTCTGTCTATTTATCTGTCAGTCTCTGTCTCTGTCTCTGTCTCTATCTTTCTCTCTCTTTATGGGCATTGTAGCTTGCAACACAGATACTGAGAGTCCATCATGTTTGGCCATTTACCCACACTCAGCACACATCTCCCATCCAGAGCAATCTGTTCCAACCAGCATTGTCAATAGTGGTTCCTCCTCTAAACCAACTGCCTCTCCTCCAGCCCTAAGACAGGCTTCCAATCACGAACCAATCCTCCTGGCCCTTGTTTCTACTGTCCATGGTTGTTAAGCTTATACTATATGGGTTTGTTTTAATCCCACAAATGAGTGCGTTCTATGTCTGTCCTCCTTCTGACTTATTTCACGCTGCATGATATTCTCCATGTCAATCCATTTATAAGCAAATTGCACAGCAACATTTTTTCTAACAGCTGGATGGTATGTAAACCACTTCAGGCTCTTCACTCTGCTCCAGCCTAACGTCCAGCCCCTGCACAAGAGAAAATTGGATCCTCAAAGTTTTGCCCCAGAATTGCCTCCCTGGGGTTTGTTTTGAGGGGCCACACCCGACAATGCTCAGGGCTTACTCCTGGCTCTGCACTCAAAAATCACTCCTGGCAGTGCTTGGGGCACCACTTGGGGTGCGAGAGATTGAGAACCCGGGTTGGCTGCATGGAAGGCAAATGCTCTACCCCAAGAAAGGGTTCTTGAGAAGCTCTAACTCATGGTAGAGAAGTAAATGAAGATAATGTCCAGGAAAGATATTGAGACCTTCACTGAACCAAAGTACAGTACCTATGAACTCATGGAAATTGCAAGAGACCTGGATAAGGAATAGTGAGAGGTGGGAAGTTCACCCCCTAACAGGAACCCCAAGGTTGGGATAGTCCCTGAGGAAAACAAGTTTAGACCAGAGGGAAGCAGACAGGCATGTCCAGGCCAGAATAGAATAGCAAATTGTCACGTAATCTATCCTTTAAGGGTGAAGCTGTTTCTCCATTTGAAATATCCAGGTTCATGCACCCCTTAATTGTGCCGTGCCTACTCACAGTGCTGAACGTGTCTGTCAACTTCAACAGCGGCTCACATGATGGGAACCAGGATGCTGGAGCGATATGGATGAATAAGTGGCCGCTCTGTGTGCTATCTGTTTGGGTGACCCTAAAGCTTGGACACTCCTGATGTGTATTCCATTCTGTGTGACAAAGCTCGCTGGTCAGAGCTCTCAAATCAAATCATCTTGGAGCACTGGAGGTAATGATACAAAAGATTCAGAAGAGAAATCTATAGAATCTGATGGTCCTGTGATTCTCTGAGACAGGATCTGGGGAGAGGCCAGAATGATTTCATGTAAAATGGAGATCCAATTCTATGATTTAAAAGACTAGAATGAGACCATATATATGGGGCTGGAGTGATAGCACAGTGGTTGGGCTTTCGCCATTCACGCGGCTGACCCGTGTACGATTCCTCCGCCCCTCTCGGAGACCCTGGCAAGCTACTGAGAGTCTGGAGCCCGCACAGCAGAGCCTGGCAAGCTACCCGTGCATATTGGATATGCCAAAAACAGTAACAATAAGTCTCTCAATGAGAGACGTTAGTGGTGCCTGCTGGAACAAATCGATGAGCAACGGGGTGACAGTGACAGTGACAGTGAGAATGAGACCAGAGAGAACGTTCATGACTAGGGCATTTGACCGGCATGTGGCTGACCAGGGTTCGATCCCTGGCACCCCATAGGGTGCCCTGAACACCAAGAAAGGTAACTCCTGAGTCCAGAGCCAGAAATAATCCCTGAGCATTCCTGGGTGTGACCCAAAAAGCCAAAGGAAAAAAGTAAAAAGACCTGATTAGCAGTTTCTGGGAAATATTATGGAAACACATGAAAGCTGTCAAGTTAAATAGAACCAATCTAAGCTACATTTGACTTAAATATAACCTCTAGGATATAAAATATATAATTGATTAAAAAATTACTCAACAAGATACTAACTTTACTTCTCTGGAAATAGCCAACTGGAACAGCTTTACAAAAATGGAAACAACAGGAGTCAGAGATAGTACAGTGTGGAGGGTGCCTGCTTTGCACATGGCAGACCCGGGTTCGATCCCCTACATCTCATAGGGTCCTCCACACATACCAGGAGTGATCCCTGAGTGCAGAGTCAGGAGTAATCGATGTGTAATTCTGGTTGTGACTAAAACACTAAAAAAATATAAGCAATAATTTCTCCTAAATGATGTCGATAACTCTTTAAAAATTCTTTTCGCATTAATTCTTCATTTTATGAAAAATGACAGCGCTTTTACACATTCTACTGACATAATGGGTAAGTCACATTCACACCAGCATGTCGTGACACTTCTCTCAAGTTCACCAACCAATCTTTTAATTATACTTTGTCTAGGTCCTCATCCAACGAAGAAGAAAGCGATGAACACAGTAATTCTACAAGATACGGTTTGGGGAGTATTATTTTGCTTCCAATTCATGATTGGTTTTATTGGAAATTCGTTGTTGCTTATGCTATGTATCAAAACCGTTCTGCAAGGAAATAAGCCAATAGATTGGATATTTACCCACTTAACTTTTGCCAATATGATGACAATTTTATTCGCCGGGATTCCGGAATTAATCTCTTTCTTTGGAATAAGAAACTTTCTGAATGACGCTGGTTGTCAGGCAATTTTATTCTCTTACCGAGTGGGCCGGGGTCTTTCCCTCTGTACCACATCTTTCCTCAGTGTGTTCCAAGCCATCGTGATCACCAACAACCATGCTCAGTGGGCATGGTTCAAATCAAACATCTACACATGCATTTCTTCTGCCTTCCTCTTTTTCTGGGTACTCAGCATGCTGATCTATGCATGGCTTATCTTGATAGTGAAGGCCCCATTGAACATTACTGGAACTGAAGACTCTTATAACCTAAACTACTGTATAGCACGTGATGCTGAGAGGAATGGAGTGTCTGCATTCCAGGGAGTAATGACTATAAGAGACCTGCTGTGTGTTCTCCTCATGATCTGGACCAGCAGGCACATGGTAAAGTTCCTCTTCAACCATCACAAGAATGTCCGTTACATCCTTAGAAACAGTCTCTGCCAACAGTCCTCTCTTGAGATCAAGGTCACCCACACCATCCTGGTCCACATGAGCTGCTTTGCTTTTTTTTACTGTATCAACTGCTGCCTTACCATTTATGTAGTATACCGTCATGATATACGAAGGTTAGAAAACATCGCTGTTTTTGTGTCTTCCTGCTATCCAATGATCTGCCCTGTCTTGCTGATAAAAAACTTTCGAGGCCCCTTCCTAAACTGCACCTTTGGAAAGATGAGAAAATCTTCTCCACAAACCACTGCCGTCAGAGACTTGAAAACTCTCACACCAGGTGTGACACAAAGTTCTCAGGACAGAAAAATTCCCCTGCAAAGGTTAAGTGATGGGGGTTTGGAGAGATAGCCCAATGGGTAGGGCACTTGCCTTGCACATACCCTGCACAGGGCCAGGAGTGAATCCTGAGCATCAACAGGTGTGACCAGGGATTTAAAAAGAAGGGTGGGGGGGAATGTGATGTAAAATGAAATAAAATAACATTTTTTAAATGATTGAATCACTATGAGATATTAACAAAGCCTTCATGATTGAGTTTCAGTCATACAATGTTTCAACACCCAACCACCCACCTTCCAGTGTATATTCCCCACCACCAATATCCCCAGTATCTCTCCTGCCACTGTCCCCCAGCCTGCCTCTATGCCAGGCTCTCTCTCTCTCTCTCTCCCTCTCTCTCCCTCCTACCACTTCCTCCGCCCTTTTGGGCATTATCATTTCCCATATAGCGACTGAGGGGCAATTATGTTCGTTTGTTTGTCACTTTCAGCACACCTCTCCTATGCAGAGCGATCCTTCCAACCATTATTGCCATCATGGTCCCTTCTCTGTCCCAACTGCCCTCCCCTAGCCCTTGAGGCAGGCTTCCAAGCATGGACCCTTTTTCCTGACCCATGAGAAAATAATGTCGTATATGGACATGTCTCCAAGTCCACAGCTCAATGTACATGCTGAAAAAAATGAATAGCTGAATTGAATGAAACACATTATATAAAGCTGCACTTACAAGAGGCAGTTTTTTCCCAAGGCTTATTGGGTTACTTTCATCACAGTGCTCCCAATCCACTGTGTTTCCTTGTAACCCCATACTTTTTTAAGAATTTTTTTTTTTGCTTTTTAGGTCACACCCGATGATGCACAGGGGTCACTCCTGGCTATGCACTCAGGAATTACCCCTGGCTGTGCTCTTTTTTGGGCAGTGGTTGGGGTTCAGGATGGAAACATCCGAAATATGTTGGTGGGAAGGTGCAACAGTGGTGAGATAAGTGTTTGAATATTAGCTGTAATCATATATTGTGAACTACTTTATAAAATAACAAAAAGAACCAAAAGAACCCTCAATCATGTGAAGTAGTTCTGGTGTGAAACTAACATTCTAAATAATCTTCACACACTCTCCCTTAAGGAAAGTTTTTTGGAGCATTTTTAGTGGTTTATTCATAACAAATAGAAATTAAACTACTTTGGTTCTGCTTTGGGGCAGGGGTTGGGGCTGGGAATGGAAACATCTAAAATAAGGTGGTGGAAAGGTCTAATGGTGGTGGAATTGGTGTTCGAATATTAAGTGTAATCAAGTATTGTCAACTACTTTATAAATATGAAAATAAAATTTTTAAAAAATAAATAATTTTTAAAAAGAATCAGATGTGCACTAATTGGTCCTTACTGATTTATTTTCTCTTCCTTCTATTTGCCGTTCTCAAAGTTTTGTTGGAATAAACAATACAAAGTGAAATGCTTAAACAAGTAACTATTTTCTACCCCGAGCCTTTCTGTATTGTATTTTGATCCCTTACCGGGGAGCAGGGGCGGTGCCTGGTAGGGTCACCCTCTCGGGAAAACTCGCCGAGGTACGTTCCAAATGTTTGGAGTGCACTTCAGTATTCAACTTCAGTGTTGGGGGCCACCAGGGTTGGTGCTGCTGACGTCACACTCAGTGGTGCTGACGGGGGGAGAGAGAAATAAAGGGAGCCCGCGTTGGAACTTGGGGTCATTTGCAGTCTGGCCTGCAGCCCAGCCCGTTGAGCCGTTGTTCAGGTGCATGACGACGTTTCAAACCCATTTCAGGGGCTGGAGTGCTAGCCCAATGGGTAGGGCGTTTGCCTTGCACGCAGCCGACCCAGTTCGATTCCCAGCATCCCATACGGTCCCCGGTCCCATACTGCCAGGAGTCATTCCTGAGTGCATGAGTCAGGAGTAAACCCTGTGCATCACCGGGAGTGATCCTTCCCCCCAAAAAAAACAACTAAAACCCATTTCAAATTCAAACATAAACCAAGTTATCAGCGTTCATCTTAGGCATTAAGAATGTATTTGTTATAGTTGAAATAGCATCAATTGAAGCTTCTCCCTTGAGTCAAATGAAGATATAAGACACACCATTTCCTTTAAATCCAGACATCCCAATTAAAATATAAAAAGTTGAGATCAACGCACTAGTGGGGGAGCAGGCTGGGCTGTGGGCTCCAAAATCACGACCAGGTTAAATCATTAAGTTAAAAATAACCCAAGTGAAATTCTAAGAAAGTGACAACGTTTTATTATGTTGTCCCCTCCTCTACCCCCTATGAAGTCGTCATAAACAAGAAATTGACAAACGTCTTTGATCCGTTAATTTCTCAGATTCCCGCTTTGTCCAAATGTGGCTGGGACACCGTTAGGTAGAGAATGACAAGAAAGATTACCTTCCAAAAAAATTAATTAAAATAAAAATTTTTAAAGAGAGGATCCCTAACTCGGGGCGTCGAGCACTGTGAACCACACAGTTTTGAGCAGGAGATAACTGCTGGACAGGCGAGAAACGGGCGTTTACCCTGGGTTCTCAGTTCCGAATCTGGTACCAGAACCCCACAGCAAAAGCATTTCACACACACACCCCTCTCCGGGGAGATCCACCCTGACCCAAGGGTGGCTCTACCTGGATTTGGGGAGCAGCGCCTGGAGCTGTCATAAGGAAACTCCCCAAGACTTTCTCAGTGAAGACCTGAACCCAATCCCTGATGCTGGCAGCATAGACGCCTCTACCAACCGGGTCCACACCGCGCTGGTCACCAGCCACCAAATCCGACTCGCCCCCCAGAACTTCACCCTTTCCTCCCCTGGCCCACTCCAGGCGAGAGCAGCCCCCATCCTGCTGACCTGTCATCTGGGGATTCTTGGGATTCCTGGAAGGCTCGGGATGCTCGGGATTCACTGTGCAATTGCCTAGACCTCATCCTCGCGATTCAGAGTCCGCAACTAACTGCTTGGATGGCAAGACAGGCAATGAGCCAAACCTCGCCCCAGGGCCAGAAAATACCCACGGACAAGCCTCCTATTGGTCCACGTTGTGACCCGCTCCTCTCTCATTGGCTGTTGCTAAGGCCTAGTGCCATGCTGACCGGTTTCTAGGGGCGGGCTCAAAGGCGCCTGCTCCTTAGCCAGGAAACCTTTCTGCTCCCACCACCAACTGTCGCTGGGGCTGGCTCCAGCCACCAGCATCTCTTCTCTATCCTTAGAAGCTGACCGTTAGGCTACAGACCCTGTGCTTCGTCCCCGGAGCTAGTCCTCCAATGCCTGTTTGTAAGCCTTTCCGCATGTTCTGCAAAGCCCAGAACAAATACCCAGACCTTGGCTCTAACTCATTAGAGGGCCTCAGTGGAACCTGTATACCAGAGTTTTAGGAAGAAAAATCAACCTTAGGACATTTGAAGTTTAATTTAAACTAACAGGAGATCTGATCAAGGTTCCATAAGGTTCACCTGCCATATTTGTATCTGGGTGTTTATCACTTCCTCATTGAGGAACTTTCTACAAAACTTGCCGTGCACGTGGCCAGCCCGGGACTTTGACGTTGGCATCGGGCACAGCGAGTGTTGATCTACCCGTTACAGACGTGGCTCCCCCAAACCCTGTTACTGCGGCTCAAATAATGAAGAATCTCAGACAACCCTGCCTTTCCTCCTTTCTTTCCTTGGTATTTCTGGGTCTCGGATGCAGGCTGACAAAACAAAAGGTGACTGACAGTTACCGGAATTTTACATTCAAACTAATACACGCAGCACCTCCAGTTTTGTTTTCTTTGATCTTGAAATCGTTTTCTTTTTAATTTTTTTGTGTTAATGAATTACTGTGAGATACAGTTACAGACATACAAACTTTCATGATTTGGTCTTGATCTTGAAATCTTTTGAGGGAGATAGAGTGTGGTTTGTAGGGAGCTCATTGCTCTGGGCATGTTGTATGTAATCCCTCAGTGTAATACTCAGGAAGATTAAGGTGTTTTACAGGAGTGACTGAGAAGTTATGTATTTCTTAGTATACATTGTGTTATTTTGTTCAGTTTAAATTGTTGGTTTCTCGGTTACAGTAGTGTCTCCAAGGTCTTATAAACCTGTTCCTTTTCCCTGGCAGTGAGGCAAGCCAGTAGAGAAGTCCAGTCTTCGGTCCCAAAGCAGCCCCCAGAAGCCTGATGGCTGGAGCCCCCTCTGTAAGTGCAGTACCTAACTACCTAGACTGAAACTCACTGCATGATTTCAAGGTGTAGCTAATAGTACTTTGGATTTTTCTTTTGTTTTGAGTCCTCACCTGGCAGTGCTCAGGAATTACTCCTGGTGGGGTCAGTGGATTAATGGGATGCAGGGATTATGCTCAGATTAGTCGCATGTAAGGCTACCTGCTGTAATATCACTCCAATGCCTATTATGATGGATTTGAACTGGAAAAATCATTATCCCTCCATAAGACGATAATTTCTTTTTTTTCTCCAAATAAATGTGTGTCTGAGGGACAATATGGTTTCCCTTCCACCTTTACAATTACAGTCACAGATTGTCTTCAGTAAAAGTGGCAATGTCTTGGCATTGGTGTGGCAAAAACTGGGGTCGAAATTTATAGATTAATTTATTTTGTATTGAGTCACAGTGCATTAGAGCATTAGAAAATTATTCATGATTGGGTTTCAGTCATACAATGTTCCAACACCCATCCCTCTACCAGTGTAATTTCCCAGCACCACTGTCCCCAAGTTTCCCTCCCACCTCTTCAAGTTATCCCCGACCCCAGTCTGCCTCTATGACAGGAACCTCTCTTCTCTCTTCTCTCTTCTCTCTCTCTCTCTCTCTCTGTCTCCCTCTCATTTTCTGCATTATGGCTTGCGATACAGATGCTGAAAGGTCATCATTTATATCCCTTTACCTGCTTTCAACACTCAGTTCTTGTCCAGAGTGATCATTTCCAAATATTGTTTTCATAATGGATCCTCCTCTATCTTACCTACCATACATTCCCCACACCTCTGACCTACCGTTGACCAGTCCACCTGGCTTGAAACTTTTCCATTTAGATTCAATTAAATTAGAGCAAGACCGCTTTACCCAGGAGGCATCTGGTCCTATTTTCCCAACTGCAGGCCTCAGGGCAGTTTAGCTTTTTTGATTTTTTTTTTCTGCCTGACTTCCATGGGTCCTTCTAGATCTCAGAGACAGAATGACTGTTTTCCTCTGGTTAGAGGCTGTCTCCTTAAGACATCGCCCAACTATCAGTATGTGTGTGGCATCATGAAAAAAAAAATACCAGTAGGGGCTGGAGCGATAGCACAGCGGGTAGGGCATTTGCCTTGCACGCGGCCGACCCGGGTTCAAATCCCAGCATCCCATATGGTCCCCTGAGCACCGCCAGGGGTGATTCCTGAGTGCATGAGCCAGGAGTGACCCCTGTGTGTGACCCAAGAAAAGCAAAAAAGAAATATATATATTATATATATATATATATACCAGTAGATGTTATTGACAAAGGAATATAAAAGAAAAGATTGAAGACAATGTACACAGAAGTTTCAGGTCAGTGATGTTCCTCTATGAATATAATGATGAAAAAATAATATTAAAATGAAATTCTCCAAATATCTAGAAAGTATAGCATTGAGACTGAACCCTGGGGCCAGAGTGATACGGGTAGTGTGTTTTCCTTGTATGTGGCCGACCTGAGTTAGATCCCCAGTATCCCATATGGTCCACCTGTGCACTGCCAGGAGTAATTCCTAAGAGCAGAGCTAGGAGTAACCGCAAAGCATCACCAAGTGTGACCCAAAAAGCCAATAGTAATAATAATAATTAATAATAATAAGGTTCATCATAGTAATAATAATAATTAATAATAATACTGTTCATCATATCAACTTCAGAAATGTCTTAATGATTGTTGAATGAAGCTAGTCAGAAGTAGAATAAAGACAGGATAATATCAATTTTGTGTGGCATTTAGAATAACTGACTGAGGAAATGCAGTGTTTGAAGTAGGAGGATGCTCTAATCAACCTTAGCCCCAGGGTAGAGGGAGGAGAAGGAAAGAAAGAGTGGGGGAAAGGGAAAGAAAAGACAGATGAGAAGGAATGGGGGCCAAGTCCGGGATTCGGTTACAAAATTGTCACTAAGGAAAGATAGAACCAAATATCCAAACCACAGTGTCAACAACACTGAAATCAAGAGACCTGAACTTTCACAACCAAACTTAGAAAGCTGCTTGTCCACAGGGCAGGGCTGGAGGTTGGTCAGGGATATGGACATTAGCCTGAGAATGTTGGTGAGGGGACCTTGGCACTAGTGGTGGCTAAAACTCAACTATAAATAACTTTGGAAATCCCGGTGCTTAATTTTTTTTAATGTGTGATTGGAAAATAAAGTTAAAACGAAAAGAAAAAGAAATGCCTTTGATGATTATATTTCATGGAGAAGAAAGTCAACGAGGAGGGAGTATATCAAACTTAAACCCTTCTGCACTGCCAAAAAAACAGGGGCCCAAATTAAAACCTTCCCTCACCGAACGGGAGAAAATACCTGCACAGCATTCATGTGACAAAAACACAAATATCCAAGATGTGCGGACATTTGAAAAACTTAGCAACAAAATAATACACTCAGAACATACTCCTAGCTCTGTACTCAGAGATCACTCCTGGTGTCTTTGAGGACCAAAAGTGGTGCCAGGGATCAAACCCAGGCCAGTTTCGGCAATGTGCAAAGCAAGCTCCCTTGCCACCATCTAAGTAATCCAGGCCCTGTCCACATAGCTTTAATGGATGGTTTCAGGACCTATGAGCCTGACTGGAGTGATTCCTGAGCAGAACCAAGTGTGCCACCCTCTCCCTCCGAAAAAAACAACAACAAAACAGCAACAATAACAACAACATATCTTCCCCTTTTGTACCGTTCCTTTTTCCTGGGTCTCCTTTTTCTTCTGATGTTGTCCCACAGATCTCTCAGGCCACCTACCTTCAGATGGATCCAATCAGCCTTGCTTAGACTAGGGCAGGCAAACCTCACTCAACTTTGACCCCTCAGCCTGCCAGTTAAGTATCTTCAGATCAAAATATTTAAAGAGGGCAGGAGCAATAGTACAGCTGGGAGGGCAGTTGCTGTGTGTGTGGCCAACCTGGGTTCAAACACCAGCATCCTCTATGGTGCTCCAAGCCTGCCAGGAGTGATCCATGAGTGCAGAGCCAGGAGTAAACCCTGAGCACAACCAGGTGTGACCCAGAAATAAAACAAGACAAAACAAACAAGCAAACAAAAACCTGTTTAAAGAATGGATAAGCAGGAAAGATTCTGCTATACCCCTAAGAAGTCACAGTATTAGACATGAAATTTGCCACAAAATAAAATACAAAGAGGGCTGATAGAAAATTTTGTAAGAGAAGTATGAAGCCAGCAATTACCTCAAGCATTATTCTACATGCATTTCACTGCTTCATTCACTATAAATAGAATCACTTGTCCATTGAACTAAGTTGCCAAAGATAGAAGGCAGAGATTCAATTCTTTTCATTCTCAAAGGATGTTTCTTTAGATCCTTAGTATAGTATGGTCTGGCAATGGGAGAATGAGTGACAGTCCAGCGGGTAGGGTGTTCACACCTTGCAGGAGGCCAATGTAGGTTCGATCCACGGTATCCCATTGGTCCCCTGAGCACTGCCATTCCTGAGTGCAAATCCAGAAGAATCCCCTAAGCATTGTCAGGTGTGACCCCAAAATAGCCGAAATAGAAATTAAAAATTAAGTTTATTTATATATGATCTAGTGATCCAATTAGAATTCAGGTTGATAGTTTTTATCCTTAAGAATTATCATTTATGCGAGCTAAAAGTAGACTATAGACCAAACATGATGACAACTTACTACATGTATTGTAAAACATAACATCCAAAAGGAGAGAGTAAAAGGGACTGTGCCTGGCACAGAGCAGGGGTCAGGGTATAAGGTGGGGGTGGCCGGAGGGGTACTGAGAACATCGGTGGTGGAGAATGGGCACTGCGAAACGATGGGTACTCGGTCATTGTAAAACTAAAACTCAAACACGAAAGCTTTCTAAGTCTGTAACTGTATCCCAAGGTGAGTCATTAAAATTTTTTTTAATTTTAAGAAAAGAATTATCATTTATAGTTCTTCTTTTCCTAAGTCAATTCAGACTTGACTGTTCCACAATAAATCCCAAATTGAGAGAAGCCTTAGAGAAAAGCAGTTACTCTCCAAAAGTTGTCAGAGCTACTTGATCAGTTATGAGAACTTTTGATTTCTCTGCAAGTAGCCAATTATGCCCAAGTTTGTTTTCTGCTCTGCTCCTGCAGAACTCTGAGGACTCAGGCTGATGTAATGGGAAAGTTTCTGAAGTGAACACCTGAGGGGGACTTGCATTAAAAACGTTCTAAATTGGTCCATTTGCGGCTCAGACAGTAATTTGTGGGTCCATGGGCACATCAGAAAGTTTGCTGAGCTCCAAGTGACAGGGTCTCTGGGGACCAAGTAACTGGTGTGTTTTTATAGCCCTGGATGAACACACAGGCATTCACCGGCAGCCTGGCAGAGGGTCCTGTCAACTTCGCCAGCCTCAGACTCAGTAAGTTCCTCCTGTCTCTGCTCCTGCTTGAAGGAAGAGACAGGGATTTTTCTTTAGAAAAATTTCCTTTCCCTGGGGCTGAAGAGATAGAGTAGGCAGTAGGGTGATTGTCTTGCACTCAGCTGACCTGGGTTCCAACATCCCCGACATTCCATAGGGTCCCCCAAGCAGTGCCAGGAGTATTTCCTGAATGCAGAGCCAGGAGTAACCTGAGCATCAGCAAGGGTGTGATTTTACAAAGTGCAACTCAGGGGCTGCTGCTGTGATGCATGTGTGCATTCGGTGGCCCAGAGCCTCCTCCCCACGTCCCTACTTCCCCAGGGCCCCCAACAGAGAGACAGAGAGATGGGAGATGGGAGACCACAGTCTGATGGTGAAAATGGCCCCTTTAATGTAGAGTTGCTAGCATACTTATAGAACATCTGAAGGGGGCTTGAGGTGAGGACATAGGTGTGATTGGTCATTTACAGAGATAAACATTTGGCAGAGGAAATTCTTTGGGGAGATCAACTCAAGAAGACACTCTGTCTTCCAGGGATGTTGTTTTGATCTTACCCTCTAGTTGTGTAAGTTATAAATACTTGCAGTTTTTTGGATAAACACAATAAGAGACAAAGATCCCAACACTTAATTCTCTGGGCTCTGACAGCAAGTAAGGCTTTTAGCATAAATCCCAGACTAAGTCCTCAGGCCAGTTCAGCTTGTCCTTCCCCATGGGGGTCCTGTCTCTTAGGTTGTAACAGCTGGAAGCAAGACCATACATTTATTCCTTTTAGAATGTCCCATTTCGTTGCTGAGTAGCTTTGCCACCTATCCTGGGTCCATCACAGACCTCCCTTTTGGGGTGTTAGGAACTACAGCAACTGAAGCTTAAGTAAAGTAATTATGACCAAGTAATTATGCCCAGGAGCAGATGTATCTCAGAGTCAATCCAAATATTAGGAGCATAGCATTAATGGTCTTTCTGTGTTTAACCGAAGAACATTGCTCTATAGTAAAATATAAAAAGGCTAGAGGGGAGAGAGAAAAGCAGGTACAAATATATAGCACTTCAAATACAAAGCAGCACAAATAAAAAGTTCAGAATTACCAGAGAGTTTTGGTTTATAAGTAATCAAGACTGACTTGGGGAACTATGACAATGAGAGGTAAAGTACAAGGGAAAAGTTAAGGATAAACTTGAACCAGATTAGGGTTGCCAGCAAGAGAGGATGTTAAGCCTCTCTGGGAGGGAGAAAGGGGCAATTCACTGATGAAGCCTCAAGCACTTAGGGTTAATATCCAACACAAAGGAAAGGTTGAAGATAGACTGTAACCAAATTAGGATGTTAGCAAAGGCAGGGAAAGCTTCTCTGGGAGGAGGAAAGGGGCAATTCACCTGTGAAGCCTAAGACACTTAGGGTTGGTATCCAACAAAGTGTGACCCAAAAAGTAAAAAAAACGAAGGGTGTTATTTTTCCTGATGCTATATTTGTGAGAGATTCTTTCTAATGCCAAAGTCACCTGAGTTCCTATACTCACATCCCTTTATACTCATGATATTCTGGGGGGTTTTCTTTGTTTTCTGTGGGCAGAGACTGTGCTTCTTTTTCTTTCATCCAAAAAAATGTTTCTACCAGTTTAAAAAGATTTGACCAACAATTTCTTGCACCGATTTGAATTATTTTATAGTAGCTTTTATACAGCTAATCCTCTAATTTTGTAAGTATTTTATCAATTGAGCTGTCATAATGATGTTTTTGTTTGAAGGTTTCAATATTAACCAATGTAGATCATTCATTAATATTAGATAAAGAAATCCAACAATTTATCAATTTCAAAATTAAACTTCTTTATTTCTTTATTATATTATTGAAGATATCATGGAATAAAGTGAGCTGATTGTTTCTATTCATACTTATGACCTAAAATCATGAGTTTGGCAACTTAATGTATTTTGTTATAGTTATAGTTATCTTTAATCACTAAGTTTTCTCATATCATTCATTAATATTGGATGAAGAAATCTAACAATTTATCAATTTCAATATTAAACTTTATTTCTTTATCATATTATTGAAGATATCATGGAATAAAGTGTGCTGTGATTGTTTCTATTCATACTTATGACTTAAAATCATGAGTTTGACAACTTAATGCATTTTGTTATAGTTATCTTGAATCACTAAGTTTTCTCTTATATTCATAGTGCTTTATAGTACAAAATTGTTTTGTTTTTGTTTTGGGCCACACTTGGTGGTGCTCAAAGCTTACTCCTGGCTTTGACCTCAGGAATCACTCCAGGCGGGTTCAGGGGATGATAAGGGTTGCCAAGGATCAAGCTCCATCAGCTTCATGCCAGCACAGCGCCCTCCCTGCTGGGCTGTCACTCCAGACCTACACAAGACTTTTGGTTCTTTGGTTGGTTCGTTTAGCTTTTTCGGTCACACCCAGCAATGTTCAGGGGGCTTCTCTTGGCTCTGCACTCAGGAGTCACTCCTGGTGGTGCCCAGGGGACCTTATAAAATACCACAAACAAAAGGGTTGGCCTCATTCAAGGGAAAAGCCCTACCCACTAGACTCTCAATCTAGCCCCACGAATGAGATTTTTCAAGGAGAGAGCTGCCTGTCTCATTTGTGATGTGGTTATCTGACATATTTTGCCAAATGTGAAGTTAATTGTGTTAATGTTTCCAAAAGTTATGCAATTTTCATTTTTTTGTGAATGCCCTAGTTGCTTTCATTATTTTCCTTATACTTCTTTATGGGTTTGCTTTAAGGCCACACTCAGCCATCTGAAGGTGTACTCCTGGCTCTGTGCTCAGGGATCACTCCTGTTGGGGCTCAGAGGATATGTGGTACCAGGGATCAAACCCAGGAGAGTTGTGTGCAAGTCAAGTGTCCCCCCCCCACTGTGCTATTGCTCTGACCGATTTTGGTAGTGTATTTAGTAAATTGATTGAAACAAATTCTTCTTCAAATTAATTCTTTTACTGTTTCCCTCACAACTGTCCGTACTTGAAAATGTTCTGCAACCTTTGCTTCTATCTAGTAAAAAATTACATCTCCCAGAGAAAAATATAGTGACTTTATTCTGATTTTTAATGATGAAATCTTTTCTTTCCTAGCCACACCTGGTGATGCACAGGAGTTACTCCTGACTTGTTCACTCAGGAGTTTCACCTGCTAGTGCCCAGGGGGCCATATGGGATGGCGGGAATCAAACCTGAGCTGGTCAAAAGCAAAGCAAATGCCTTCTCGCTATACTATGGCTCCAACCCCATGAAAGATTTCTTTAGAGCGAGCAGAGTAAGACTGTGTGAGGAAGGCCAGGACCAGAGTGAGAAGTGAAGATAAATGAATGTGAGAGTGAGCGGATGGGTACTGAAAATGGCTTTGCTCAGTATCGCCCACCAAATGGGGCAGGGGGTGGGTTAGGCAGTGCCACAGCTGTCAGGACCTATGAGGGAAGACAGTGATTTTGGTTCAATTAACTTTTCTGCAGAAATAGCGACAGAGGCTGTAGGAGGATGACGAGTGTTTCAAAATGAGTGACTGAGAATCAGCTGGAAGTGGACTTGGGGTCAAAGGAAACATTCCAATCCTCTTGTGTGCTGTTTCAGGGGCAGGAAGGAAAGAGACCTCCACAAACAAAAAGTTTCTTCTTGTGATTATTTTGTTTATTTAATTCATTTTTCATTGAATCACAGAGAGATAGTAACAAATCTTTCAAATGGGGTTTCTGTCATGCATTGTTCCAACATGCATGCCTCCATCAGTACAGTTTCCACCAGGAATATCTCCCATATCCAACCTACTAGGAGACGCCCTCCAGCCTGCTTCTCTGGCAGGCACTTTCCTTCTCTCTCCCTCCCTCTCTCAGTCCCTCTTTCTCTCTCCTCCCTCCCACCACCCTCCCTCTTCCCTTCCTCCAGCCTCTCCCTCTCTCTTCCTCCCTCCTCCATCCATCTCCCTCTCCCTCTCCCTCTCTCTCTCTTTCCCTCTCTCTCTCTTTCCCTCTCTCTCTGTATCTCTTTCTCCCCCTTATTATGTGAATTGGAGCTTGCAATACAGATACTGAGACGCCATCACACTTGACCCTTTACCTGCTTTCAGCACACATCTCCCATCCAGAGTGATCCCTTCCAGCCATCATTGTCACAGTGGTCCCTTCTCTAACCAACTGCCCTGTCCCCCAGCCTTGAGACAGGCTACCAATTAAGAGCCATCCTCCTGGCCCATATATCTACTGTCCATGGCTGTTAGAGGGATACCATGTTTTATATCTTACAAAAAGAGTCCAGTCATTCTGTCCCTCTCCTTCTGACTATTTCACTCAGCATGATACTCTCCATATCCATGTATTTAGAAGAAAATTTCATAACTTCATTTTTCTAACAGCTGTATGGCGTGTGGACCACAAAAGGCTCCTCTCCCTCCTCCAGCCTGAAGTCCAGCCGCAACACAAAGGGGATCTTGGACCCTCAGCGTTTTTCCCCAGAATTGTCTCCCTCGTGTTTGTTTTGGGGTCACACCAGGCAATGCTCTAGTCTCACTCATCTCTCTGCACTCAGAAATCACTCCTGGCAGTGCTTGGGCAGCAATTGGGATGTGAGGGATCGAACCCAGGTTGGCCACATACAAGGCAAATGCCCTACCCCATGAAAGTTTCTTTTTTTGTTTGTTTGTTTTTGTTTTTGTTTTTGGGTCACACCCGGCGATGCACAGGGGTTACTCCTGGCTCTTCACTCAGAAATCACCCCTGGCGGTGCTCAGGGGACCATCTGAGATGCTGGGATTAGAACCCGGGTCGGTCGCGTGCAAGGCAAACGCCCTACCCGCTGTGCTATCCTCCAGCCCCCCCATGAAAGTTTCTTGACAAGCTGTGACTCATGGTAGAGAAGTACATGAATATAATGTCCAGGAGACAAACTGAGACCTTAACCAAAATACCTTTGAATTCATGGACACGGCAGGAGATTTGGTAATGAATACTAAGTTGCGGGTAATTGACCCCCTAACAGGAACCGCAAGGTC
Source organism: Sorex maritimensis (assembly GCA_030324115.1). Classification (NCBI taxonomy): domain Eukaryota; kingdom Metazoa; phylum Chordata; class Mammalia; order Eulipotyphla; family Soricidae; genus Sorex; species Sorex maritimensis. The sequence continues at coordinate 38,041 of JASTTN010007598.1, forward strand.
AGGATAGTCCCCTAAGGATAACAAGCTTAGACCAGAGGACAGAAGACATGAAGATCAAGGCCAGAATCGAATAGTTAATTGTCACTTGACTCTATCCTTAAGGGGGCTGCTGATTGGCTGTGTGAAATATCCGGGTCTCTGTCTTCATGTGCCCCTTAATTATGCCGTGTCTACTCACAGTGCTGAACGTGTCTGTCAACTTCCACACCCTTTCACATGATGGGAACCAGGATGCAGAAGAGATATGGATGAATCAATGGCTGCTATGTGTGTTTCCTGTTTGGGTGACCCTAAAGCTTGAACACTCCTGATGTATTTGTCACATTCTATGTGACCAGCCTCACTGGTCAGGGCTCTCAAATCGAACCATTTTGGAGCACTGGAGGTAATGATAGAAAAGATTCAGAAGAGAAATCTGCAGAAACAGATAGTCTGTGATACTCTAAGATGGGATCTGTGGAGAGGGAAGAATCATTTAATGTAAAATGGGGATCCAATGCTATGATTAAAACAACTTGAAAGGAGAGCGAAGGTACTCTGGGTAAGGCATTTGCCTTACATGTGGTGAACCAGGGTTCAATTCCCAGCACCCCATTGGGTCCCCTGAGCACAGACACAGGTAATTCCTCAGTCCAGAGCCTGAAGGAATCCCAAAGATTGCCAGAGATGATCCATAAAGCAAAGTAGGAAAAAAGACTTGAATGATTTTCAATTTCATGGGCATATTATATGGAAACACATTAAAGCTGTCAAGTTAAATAGAATAAATTTAAGCTGCATATGACTTAAATATAACTATAATATGAAATATATAATTGATTTTAAATTGCTCCACAAGATACTAAATTTACTTCTCTGAAAATAGTCAACTGGAATAATTTTACAAAAATGAAAACAACCAGACCAGAGACATAGTAGAGCGTGGAGGACAATTGCCATTTGATCCCAAGCATCCCATAGGGTCCTCCAGGCATGTCAGGGGTTATTCCTAAATGCCGAGCTAGGAGGAACTGACAAGCATTGCTGGCTGAGAACCTAAAATCAAAAACAAAACACATGGAAGCAATAATGCTTCTCAGTGATGTCGATAACCTTCTTAAAATTATTTTTGCTATAATTCTTTATACTTTTGGGACTGGAGTGTTAGCACAGCAGTTAGGGCATTTGACTTGCATGCGGCTGATCCTGGTTCGAGTCCCAGCATCCCATATGGTCCCCTGAGCACCTCCAGGAGTAAGTCCTTAGTGCAGAGCCAGAAGTAACCCCTGAGCATTGCCGGGTGTGACCCAAAAAGCAAAAAAAAACCCACAATAATTCTTTATATTTTGAAAAATGACAGCGTTTTGCAAGTTCTACTGACCAATGTTAGTTAGAATATTTAGTCACATTGATGTCAGCATGTCGTGACATTTCTCTCAAGTTCACCAACAAATCTGTTATTTATTTTTTCTGGAGGTCTTTACCAAATGAAAAAGGAAGCAATAGACACAGCAGTTCTACAAGAAACGGCTTGGGGAGTATTAATTTTCTTCCAATACATGATTGGTTTTGTTGGCAATTTATTGTTGCTCATGCTATATGTCAAAGCTTTCTGCAAAGAAAGAAGCCAATAGATTGGATATTTATTCACTTAACTTTAGCCAACATACTGACAGTTTTATTTGCCGGGACTCCAGAATTAATATTTTTCTTTGGAATAAGAAACCTTCTGAACGACACTGGTTGTAAGGCAGTTTTGTTCCTGTCCAGAGTGGGCCGGGGTCTTTCCCTCTGTACCACATCTTTCCTCGGTGTGTTTCAAGCCATCGTGATCACCAACAACCATGCTCAGTGGGTGTGGAGCAAATCAAGCATCTACACATGCATTTTTTCTACCTTCCTCTTTTTCTGGGTACTCAACATGCTCATCTATATCCGGGTCATCTTGGTATGTCAGGCCCCATTCAATGTTACAGGACTTGAAGTTTATAACAAAAAATACTGTATGGGACATGACACTGAGATATTGGAAGCATCTGCATTTGTAGGAGGAATTATTCTAAAAGATTTCCTGTGTGTGTTCCTCATGATCTGCACCAGCGTGCACATGGTAAAGTTCCTCTTCAACCATCGCAAGAATGTCCAGCACATACTTAGGCACAGTCTCTGCCCACAGTCCTCTCTTGAGATCAAGGCCACCCACACCATCCTGGCCCAAGTCAGCTGTTTTGCTTTTTTTTACTGGACCAACTGCTGCCTGACCATTTATACAACCTACCGTCATGAGGTACAAGGGTTAGAAAACATCACTGTTTTTGTCACTTCCTGCTACCCAGTAATCTGTCCTTTCTTGCTGATAAAAAACCACAAAGGCCCCTTACTGAGCTGCACCTATGTAAAGAAGAAGAAATCTTCTCCACAAACCACTGCTGTCAGAGACTTGAGTTACTCTCACACCACATGTGACACTAAATGCTCAGGACAGAAAAATCCCACTGAAGAGGTTAAGTGATGGAGGGCTGAAGAGATAGCCCAGTGGGTGGGGAACTTTACTTCAGATGATTGGCCTCTTGCCAGGAGTGATTTCTGATTACAGAGCCGGGATGAGTCCTGAGCATCAACAGGTGTAACCAGGGTAAAAGGCAAGGAGTGTGAGGGTTTTGTGATATAAAACAAAAGAAAATAATATCTTATACAGACACATATCCAAGTCCACAGCTTACTCTACAGACTGAGATCAATGAATTGTGAATTGAATAAAACACATTGTAGAAAGCTGCACCCATAAGTGAAACATTATTTCCATCCTTTCTTGGGAAAGGGGATGCACATCTGGTCCTGCTTGGGTCTCCAACCAGGTTTATCCGCTTGCAAGGCAAGAACATTTTCCTCTATACTCTTGCTCTCTGCCCCGCTTTATTTAATTTATAAAATGATTTCTAATATTCATCTTAGACAATATTAAATTGACTCCTTGGAAACAATGAACCTAATGTGATGCATTCCGCAGTTAATGGTGTACTGGAGATCAAACCCGGGTCACCCGTGTGCAAGAAAAGTGTTCTATCCCACTGTGCATGTCTCCAACCCCAGCAAAGTCCTCTGATAGAATAATAGTGGGGTAGGGTTGGGGTTTGAGCGCTAGCACAGAGGGCGTGGTGTTTGCCTTGCATGCGGCCAATGTGGATTCAACTCCCGGCATTCCATATGGTCTTCTGAGAAGTTTCTGAGTGAAGAGTCTGGAGGAATTCCTGAGCATCTAAAGGTGTGACCCCAAAAAGCAATTAATAAAGTTCTCTTTTAATATATTGACGATAAATAATATGATTTTCTCCAAACATCTAGAAAATATAGCATCGAGAGTGAACCCTGGGGCCAGACTGATACAGGTAGTGTGTTTGTCTTTGTGGAGCTGACCTGGGTTAGATCCCCAGTATCCCATATGGTTCCCCATGCACTGCCAGGAGTAATTCCTGGCCAGGAGCAACCCCTGAGCCTCACTAGGTGTGACCCTAAAGCCAATAATAATAATAATAATAATAGTAATAATAATAATGTCCATCATATCAACTTCAGAAATGTCTTGATGATTGTTAAATTTAGCAAGTCAGAAGAAGGATAAACACAGGATGATATCACTTGTATGTGGCATTTAGAACAACTGGATGAGGAAATGCATTGTTTTAAAGAGGAGGATGCTCTAATCAACCTTAGCCCCATGGTAGAGGGAGAAGAAGGAAAGAAAGAGTGGAGGGAAGGGGGAGAAAAGACAGAGGAGCAGGACTGGGGGCCAGATCAAGGGATTCAGCTACAAAGGTGTCATTAAGGAAAGATAGAGCCAAATATCCAACAGAGTGTCAACAACACTGAAATCAAGAGACCCAAACTTTCACAACCAAACTTAAAAAGCTGCTTGTCCAGAGGGCAGGGCTGGAGGTGGGTCGGGGATATGGGCAGGAACCTGAGAACGTTGGTGGGGGGACCTTGGCACTAGCGGTGGCCAAATCTCAACTATGAATAACTTTGGAAATCATGGTGCCTTAATTTTTTAATGTGTTGATTGGAAAATAAATTTTAAAAAGAAAAGAAAAAGAAATGTCTTTGATGATTATATTTTACGGAGAAGAAAGTCAAAGCGGAGGGAGTACATCAAACTTAAATGCTTCTGCACTGCCAAAGAAACAGGGGCCAAATTAAAACCCTCCCTCACTGAATGGGAGAAAATACCTGCACAGCATTCATGTGACTGTCACTGTCACTGTGATCCCGTTGCTCATTGATTTGTTCGAGCGGGCACCAGTAACGTCTCTCATTGAGAGACTTATTGTTACTGTTTTTGGCATATTCAATACACACGGGTAGCTTGCCAGGCTCTGCCACGCGGGCTCGATACTCTCGGTAGCTTGCCGGGCTCTCTGAGAGGGGCGGAGGAATCGAACTCGGGTCTGCCACGTGAAAGGCGAATGCCCAACCGCTGTGCTATCGCTCCAAAAACACAAATATCCAAATATCCAAGATGTGTGAACATTTGCAACACGTAGCAGCAAAAGAATACTCAGAAATTACTCATAGTGCTGTACTCAGGGATCACTCCCAGTGGGTTTCGGGGAACAGAGTGGTGCCGGGAATCAAACCTGGGCTAGCCTCAGCAGTATGCAAAGCAAGCTCCCTTCCCACTGTCTAAGTAATCCAGCTCCTGTCTACATAACTTTAATTGATGGTTTCAGCACCTATGAGCCTGACTGGAGTGATCCCTGAGCAGAGTCAAGTGTGCCCCCCTCTCATGAAACATTTTGTTTTATGTTTTGCAGAAAACAAAAACAAAAACATCAACAACTAAAACATATCTTCCCTTTTGTAATGTTCCTTTTCCCTGGATCTCTTGTTTCTTTTGGTGTTGTCCCACAGATCTCTCAGGCTACCTACCGTCAGATGGATCCAATCAGCTTTGCTTAGCCCAGGGCATGCAAACCTCACTCAACGTTGACCCATCAGCCTGCCAGGAGAGATCTCTGAGCATAGCCAAGTATGGCCCAGAAAACAAAATGAAACAGAATAAAATAAAACAAAAGAAAAATATAATTAAAAAAACAACATAACATCTACACAATGGAATACTATGCAGCTCTTAGGAAAGATGAAGTCATGAAATTTGCTTCTAAGTGAATGGTCATGGAGAGTATCATGCTAAGTGAAATGAGTCAGAAAGAGAGGAACAGACATAGAATGACTGAACTCATTTGTGGAATATAAAATACATAATATGAGACTGACACCCATGGACAGCAAAGGCAAGGACCAGGAAGATCGCTCCATAGTTGGAAACCTGCCTCATGAGCTGGGGGAGAAGGCAGCTGGAATAGAGAATGGATCATTAAGGCAATGAGGGTTGGAGGGATCGTTTGGGGTGGGAGATGTGTGCTGAAAGTAGATAAAGGACCAAATGTGACAGCATCTCAGTATCTATATTGCATACCATAATGTCCAAAAGTAGAGAGTAAGAGAGTATGAGGGAAATTGTCCGCCATGGAGCAGGCATATGGGTGGGATGGGGTTGGGGGGTACTGGGGACTTTGGTGGTGGAAAATGTGCACTGCTTGGGGCTGGAGCAATAGCACAGCGGGTAGGGCGTTTGCCTTGTACGCAACCAACCCGGGTTCGATTCCTAGCATCCCATACGGTCCCCTGAGTACCGCCAGGAGTGATTCATGAGTGCAGAGCCAGGAGTAACCCTTGTGCAGAGCCAGGTGTGACCTAAAAAGCAAAAAAAAAATGTGCACTGCTGGAGGGATGGGTGTTTGATCATTGTCTGACTGAAACTCAAACATGAAAACTTTGTAAATGGAGCTCATGGTGATTTCAATGAAGAAAAATAAATAAATAAATAAATAATAACCAACATTTCTTTCCCTTTTCACCTCCCCACTTCCTTTGCTTAAAGATCGATGAGGGTTGGTCCCTTCCAACAACCTTGCATGACATCACTGAGGAGCAGCTCATGAGAGGTTCCGCTCTACTCAGTGTAGCCTCTCGCCACCAGTCAAGAATGGAAGGAGTGTAAGTACATGGTTGGGTGTAGGATATCATTGGTTTGTCCTTTCTCCCTTGCCACAAAGACTTTAGCTGTATCTGGTAATAATCTCTAAACTATTCTAGACTACATTGGTATGTGCTGCTCCCTTTGCCACTAGGAGCTTAGGTATATCAGTCATACCCATCAAGGTACTCCCGACTCATTCCCATTCCTTTGTTTATCCTTAATCACTTCTATGCTCCCTTCCCCAGCTAGTTATTCAGTCCTTCCCCTAATCAAACTCTGTTAATCTGTAAAGTCAGACCTTGCTAGGACAGTGAACTTGTATTGTAAGTTAATATTGCCTTTCTCCACTCCTTATGTCTTTTGAATAATTTACTTTAAAGCAATATCCTTTTTGTATGGACAAAGAAAGACAATTTTTAATATGCTTTGGTAACATGGGACTTAATTGGCTTTGAATATTATTCACTCCCGGGCATCTGCTTTCTCGACTTAAGCCTCAGCTGCCCTTACTTCCTAGCACCCCCAAAAGCAGGGTCCCAGCGAGGGACGGGACGGACCCAGGGTGAGTTATGTGCTACCCTGGCATCGAGATGGGCCTGGCCAAAGCGCCTAATGCTTAACTATATGTTAAGAGCTTGGTCATGAACATGTCATGTCATGATCCAAAAGCAACAACGAGACTAGGACCCTGCTAGGGATAGGAAAGACTAATCTGATATGAGCACTGTAGTCTGAGATCGAGATGACTCCAGGAGAGCAATTCTATAAGCTTAATGCATCTCTTGCTATGTCTATACAAAATGATTAATATTATGAATACTTATATGTTAGTGGACAAGGAGAGGAGAAACACACCCATGGGATTCTGCCCTTGGGTGTCCTGCTGAAAGAGAATCTGTCCTAGAAGAAGCATCCCCTAAGGGGTAGAACTTTACCCCCTATTGATTGTAACCACACCTATGTGTAAGCCCTGGCCCCTGATGCGAGGGGGATTTAAGGTGGCTGTATGAGGGGCTCGGGGAAGAAGCAGAGAGAGAGACTGGAATGTATAGAGAGAAGATTGGAATAAACTGCAATTGAGACCAACCAGCTTGGCTCCGTTCCTTGCTTCGCCTGCCTCATCATCGCCATCAGCCTCCCTGGGGTGGGGAAGCGGATGGAGACTACTGAACGCTGGAGGTGGGAGAGACAGAGCACCGCTGCCCTGTGCCTAGTGCCCGGCGCGGTGCGGTGTGGTCCCCGCGATTTCTTTCTTTTCTTTTTTGTGTTTTTACACAGTTGGGGTACTGGGATGTTCTTTATTCTTGAGCCCCATTTTCCTTGAGCAAGGTTCAGACCATTTTATTTTAGTTTCGTTTTCAGCTGGGGGAGTCACACTCAGTGATGCTCAGGGCTTACTCCTGGTTCTGCACTCATGATTTCTTCCTCATATTTCTTGGAATGTCGAGGATCAAACCCAGGTCAGTCACATGCCAGACAAGCACCTTAGTCACTGCACTATCTCTCCAACCCATGAAAGGCTGGCTTTTATCTGGAATGAACTGGAATGAAGAAGCCATTCAGACAGACACACCAACCAACATCCCTCCTCTGCTGAAGGTCGCTCTCCGAACATGCTTACTTCATGCCCACAGTACTATTGCTCCCATAGGGTCCCCCAAATCTCACCTTTGAAACATGACACTTCCAATATCCTATTTAAAATATACATTCTCTTACTAGATCATAAACCTTTTGACAGTGCACTTAATTTCTATAATGCTACATAACATAGCTTTTTCACTTAAAGTGTGGACTTAAAGAATTTATTAATCTCTTTTGCACACATTTGCATGGCCCAATTTTTTTTGAGGGACCACACTCAATAGTGATCAGAGGCTTACTACTGACTCTGCACTCAGGAATTACTCCTGGCAATGCTTGTGGGACCATATGGGATGCCAGGAATAAAATCTGGGTTGACCGCATGCAAAGCAAGTGCCCTACCCACTGTACTATGTCTCTCCAGCCCCTACATGGTAAACTAATAACACTGAGAAATCATCAACAGTATTTAGCCTATGGGTTATCAAAAACTTCTGACAGTTGCACACTAAAAAATGTTCACAAATATTTTGTCAAATGGTTAAGTATCTCCATATCTGAATGTGTAAAGAGGGCAGGAGTGATAGTACAGCTGGGAGGGCACTTGGCTTGTGTGTGGCCAACCTTGGTGTGGGTTCAAACATCAGCATCCTCTATGGTGCTCCAAGCCTGCCAGGAGTGATCCATGAGTGCAGAGCCAGGAGTAAACCCTGAGCACAACCAGGTATGACCTCAAAATGAAACAAGACAAAACAAACAAGCAAACGAAAACCTGTTTAAAGAATGGATAAGCAGTCTGCTATACCACTACGAAATTACAGTATTAGACATGAAATTTACCACAAAATAAAATACAGAGAGGGCTGATAGAAAATTTTGTAAGAGAAGTATGAAGCCAGCAATTACCTCAAGCATTATTCTACATGCATTTCACTGCTTCATTCACTATAAAATAGAATCACTTGTCCATTGCACTAAGTTGCCAAAGATAGAAGGCAGAGATTCAATTCTTTTCATTCTCAAAGGATGTTTCTTTAGATCCTTAGTATGGTCTGGCAATGGGAGAATGAGTGACAGTCCAGCGGGTAGGGTGTTCACACCTTGCAGGAGCCCATGCAGGTTCGTTCCCCGGTATCCCATTGGTCCCCTTAGCACTGCCATTCCTGAGTGCAAAGCCAGAAGAAACCCCTGAGCATCGTCAGGTGTGACCCCCAAATAACCAGAAATAGAAATTAAAAATTAAATTTATATATAGATATGATCTAGTGATCCCACTAAAATTCAGGTTGATAGTTTTTATCCATAAGAATTATCATTTATGCGTGCTGAAAATAGACTATAGTCCAAACATGATGGCCACATACTACCTGCACTGAAAACCATAACACCCAAAAAGAGAGAGAGAGAGTGAAAGGGACTGTGCCTGCCACAGAGGCAGGGGGTGGAGAGAGAGAGTGGGAGTGGTTCGAGGGGTACTGAGAACATTGGTGGAGGAAAATGGGCACTGGCGGAGGGATGGGTACTTGATCATTCTATGATTGAAACTCAAACATGATAGCTTGTAAATCTGTAACTATATCTCAAGATGATTCATTAATATTATTTTTAATTTTAAGGAAAGAATTATCATTTATAATTCTTCTTTTTCAAAGTCATTAAAACTTGGTTGTTCCACAATAAATCCCAAATTGAGAGAAGCCTTAGAGAAAAGCAATTACTCTCCAAAAGTTGTCAGAGATATTTGATCAGCTATGAGAACTTTTGATTTCTCTGCGAGTAGCCAATTATGCCCAAGTTTGTTTTCTGCTCTGCTCCTGCAGAACTCTGAGGACTCAGGCTGATGTAATGGGAAAGTTTCTGAAGTGAACACCTGAGGGGGACTTGCATTAAAAACGTTCTAAATTGGTCCATTTGCAACTCAGACAGTAATTTGTGAGTCCATGGGCATCAGAAAGTTTGCTGAGCTCAAAGTGACGGGGTGTCTGGGGACCAAGTCATTGGTGTGTTTTTATAGCCCTGGATTAACACACAGGCATTCACCGGCAGCCTGGCAGAGGGTCCCGTCAACTTCGCCAGCGTCAGACTCAGTAAGCACCTCCTGTCTCTACTCCTGCTTGAAGGAAGAGACACGAATTTTTCTTAGAAAGTTTTCTTTCCCTGGGGCTGGAGAGATAGAGCAGGGGGTAAGGCGTTTGTGTTGCATGCAGCTGATCCAGGTTCCAACGTCCCTGACTTTCTATAGGATCCCCCGAGCACTGCCAGGAGTATTTCCTGAATGCAGAGCCAGGAGTAACCTGAGCATCACCAAGTGTGTAAGTTCCCAAAGCAAAACTCAGGGGCTGCTGCTGTGCTGCATGTGTGCATTAGGTGGCCCAGAGCCTCCTCCCCACCTCCCCAGGGCTCCCCAACAAAGTTACAGAGAGATGGGAGATGGGGGACCACAGTCTGATGGTGAAAATGTCTTCTTTAATGCAAAGTTGCTAGCATACTTATAGAACATCTGGGGAGGCGGTTGAGATAAGGACATAGGTGTGATGGGTCATTTATAGAGATAAACATTTGGCAGAGAAAATTCTCTTGGGGTAATTAACTCAAGAAGACACACTCTCTCTCAGGGACATCTACATTGCTTTTTATCTTTCCTTCTAGTTTTATAACTTATCAATACTTGCTGTTGTTCGGATAAACACAGTGAGACAAAGACCCCAACACTTAGTTCTCTGAGAGCAAGCAAGGCTTTTACCGTAAATCCCAGACTAAGTCCTCAGACCAGTTCAGCTTGTCCTTCCCCATGGGGGTCTTGTTTCTTAGGTTGTAACAGCTTGCAGCAAGATCATGCATTTATGCCTTTTAGAATGTTCCACTTCTATGCTGGGTGGCTTTGCCACTTGCCCCGGGTCCAACCCAGTCCCACAGCGGACCTCCCTTTTGGGGTGTTAGGAACTACAGCAACAGAAGCCTGAGTCAAGTAATTGTGACCAAGTAATTATGCCCAGGAGCAGATGTATCTCAGAGTCAATCCAAATATTGGGAGCATAACATTAATGGTCTTTCTGTGTTTAACCGAAGAACATTGCTCTATAGTAAAATATAAGAAGGCTATAGGGGGGATATTAAAAGCAGGTACAAATATACAGCACCTAAAATACAAAGCAGCACAAATAAGAAGTTCAGAATTACCAGAGAGTTTTGGTTCATAAGTAATCAAGACTGACCTGGGCAACTGTGACAGTGAGAGGTAAAGTGTAAGGGAGAGGTTAAGGATAAACTTGAACCAGATTAGGGCTGCCAGCAAGAGCATGTTAAGCTTCTCAGGGAGAAGAAAGGGGGCAATTCACTGATGAAGCCTAAAGTCTAAAATTCACTGATATTAGGGTTAATATCCAACACAGAGGAAAGGTTGAAGATAGACTGTAACCAAATTAGGGCTGTTAGCAAGGGCTGGAGAAGCTTCTCTGGGAGGAGGAAAGGGGCAATTCACCAGTGAAGCCTAAGACACTTAGGGTTGATATCCAGCAAAGTGTGACCCAACAAGATAAAACAAACAATCAAACAAACAAACAATCGAGAATTTCTTTTTCCTGATGCTATATTCGTGGGACATGCTTTCTAATGCCAAAGTCACCTGAGTTCCTATACTCACATTCCTTTATACTCATGATATTCTGGGGTTTTTTTCTTCTTTGTTTTGTTTTTTGCTTTTGAGTCACACCAACTAATGCTGAGGAATAATGCCTCTGCACGCAGGAATTACTCCTGATGGTGCTCGGGGGACCCTATGGGATGGTAACTGGTCAGCTGTGTGCAAGGCAAGCAGGAATCACTGTGGTCATGCTCAGGGGGCACTGGGGGTGGAATCCTGGTTGGCTGCATGAAAGGCAAGTGCCCTGCCCACTGCACTATCACTCTAGCCCCATCAATTTATGATTTTCTTTTCTGCGGTTTCAACTATATATTTTGTTATGCTTTGTATTCTACTGTACTCTCCCTTTGATTTAACTTTGGTTGTTTTGGGGCCACACCAGTAATACTAAGGATTACTCCTGTTCTGGCAGGTTCATGGGAACTTATACGAAGGCAGGGATTAATCTCAGACCCACCATGAGCAAGGCAAGCGCCCTATGCACTGGACTATCTCTATGGTCCCTTTTATTTCTCTTAATCTGCATTTTCACTTAAAATTATTTTCTAAAACTTTATGGTGGCCAAAACTAGTTCTCATAGTAACACGTGTAATAATTTACTGAGAATATTTACATCCTCATTCATCACTTTTTCAGCAACTCTGGTCACCTTTTCACTTTGATTAAACTTTGTTTTCTGAGTTCACATTTTTTATTTCTCTCCTACCCACCTCTTCATGTATTTCTCATTAATTTTTAACTTTTCTCCCAAATGCCTTTTTTTCATGTATTTTTCTTAGATCCTATGATCTAATAACCAAAATATTAGAATTATTGGGGGCAGCAGCCATAGTGCAGTAGGGAGGGACTTGCTGTCCATGTAGCTGATGGAGGTTCGATCCCCGACAGCCCATAGGGTCCCTGAGCCCACCAGCCCACTGAGTACAGAGTCAGGACTAAGCCCTGAGTACTGCTGAGTGTGGTCCAAAAAGTAAACAAAAGAAAATTAGAACTATCTTATCTAGTTCAGCTTAAGTAAATGATTTTAGGGTTCTTTGGGGATTTGTTTTATATATTTTAGAGCTTTTAATTTTGGAAGGAATTTTCTATCACAATACCAGATATTCTGATTCATAAATATTTTATGCATTAGAAGGTCTTTTTCTGTTACCCAAAAAAATGTTTCTATGAGTTTAAAAAGTTCTGACCAACAATTTATTGTACCAATTGAAATTATTTTATATTAGTTTTTATGCTGCTAATCCTCTAACCTTGTAACTATTTTATTAATTGTGCTGTCGTAATGGTATTTTTGTTTGAAGTTTTCAATATTAACCAATGCAGATCATTCATTAATATTGAATGAAGACATCTAACAATTTATCATCATCAATATTAGACTTCTTTACTTCTTTATCATATTATTGATGATATCATGGAATAAAGTGAGCTGTGATGGTTGATATTCATACTTATGACTGAAAATAATGAGTTTGGCAACTTAATATATTTTGTTATAATTACCTTGAATCAATAAGTTTTCCCTTATATTCACAATATTTTATTGTACAAACCTTTTATGTTTGTTGTGTGCCAGACTGGGTGATGCTTAGGGCTCACTTCTGGCTTTGAACTCCAGGTGTTTTCAGGGGAGTATAAGGGAAGCCAAGGATCAAGCCCAATAAACTGTGTGCCAGGCAAGTGCCCTCCCCACTACGCTATTGCTTCACACCCATACAAAATGATGGTTCTTTGTTTGGGTGGTTTAGCTTTTTGGGTCACACCTTGCAATGTTCAGGGGCTACTGTTGGCTTGGCACTCAGGAGTCACTCCTGGTAGTGCCTGGGGACCTTGTAAAATGCCATGAACAAACGGGTCAGCCTCATTCAAGGTAAACGCTCTACCCACTAATCTCTCAATCTTGCCCCATGAGTGAGATTTTTCAAGGAGAGAGCTGCCTGTCTCATTTGGGATATGGTTATCTGACATATTTTGTTTCCTAACATTTTGAAACTTTCACATTTTTGTGAATTCCCTAATTGTTTTCACTATTTTCCTTATACTACTTTATGGGTTTGCTTTTAGACCACACTCGGCTGTACTCAAGGCTTACCCCTGGTTCTGTGCTCAGGAATCACTCCTGGTGGAGCTCAGGGAATACATGGTACCAGGGATCGAACCCAGGACAGCCACAGGCAAGGCAAATGTCCTCCCCAATGTGCTATCACCCCAGGCCTTTTCCTATACTATTTTTAAAACATTGCTAATATAACACACATATTTTTGTAATTCATTAAGTAAATTGATTGAAACAAATTCTTCTTCAAATTAATCCTTTTACCATGTTTCACTCATGACTGTCCGTACTTGGAAATGTTCTGCAACCTTTACTTCTATCTAGTGAAAAATTGCATCAACTTAAAGGGGGAATATTAGTTTATTCTGATTGCTATTGACAGATTTTTTTCTTTCTTTCCCACACCTGGTCATGTGCAGGGGTTAATCCTGGTAATGCCCAGAGGACCATATGTGATGGTGGGAATCAAACTGGAGCTGGCCACATGCAAAGCAAATGCCTAGTCACTATCCTATGACTCCAGCCCGATATAGGACTTTTTTAGAGTGAGCAGAGTAAGACTGTGTGAGGAAGGCCAGAGCGAGAAGTGAGGATAAATGAATGTGAGAGTGAGCGGATGGATATTGAAAATGGCTTTCCTCAGCATCGCACCACCAAATGGAGCAGGGGTTGGGTTAGGCACTGCCACAGCTGTCAGGATCTATGAGGGAAGACAGTGATTTGGGCACAATTAACTTTTATGCAGGGAAAGAGGTTGTAGGTGAATGAGTGACTAATGAGTGACTGAAAATCAACAGGAAGTAGGCTTGAGATCAAAGGGAACATTCCAAACCTTTGGTGCAGTATTTAAGGGGCAGGAAGGAAAGAGACCCCCACGCACAAAAGATTTCTTCTTGTGTGTCTTTTTGTTTGTTCATTTGATTTCTTTTTTATTGAATCGCAAGAAGGTAGTAGCAAAGCTTTCAAAATGGGGTTTCTGTCATACATTGTTCCAACACCAATGTTTGCATCAGTGCATTTCCCACGAATATTACTCAGGTCTAACCTACTACCCCACACTCTCCAGCCTGTGTCCATGGCTGGCACTTTGCTTCTCTCTCCCTCCCCACCTCTCCCTCTCTCCCTCCCTCCCTCCCTTCCTACCTTTCTCCCTCCTTGTTTCTCTCTCCCTCCCTCTCTCTCTGTCTCTCTCCATCTCTCTCTCCATCCCCCTCTCTCACTCCCATTCTCTGTCCCTCTCTCCTCTCTCTTTTGCTCTCTCTACCTCTCCTTCTGGGCATTGTAGCTTTCGATACAGATACTGAGACACCATCACGCTTGGCCCTGTACCCACTTTCAGCACAGAGCTCCCATCCAAAGCAATCCCTTTCAGCCATCATAGTCATAGTGGTCCCTTCTCTAACCAACTGCCCTCACCCCAACCCTGAGACAGGCTTCCAGCCAGGAACCATCCTCCTGGCCCTTGTATCTATTGTCCTTGGTTGTTAGAGGTATACTATCTTTTTTGGGGGGGGGCGGGGCTTGTTTTTTGGAGTCACACCCAGCAAAGCTCAGGAGTTACTCCTGGCTTTACACTCAGGAATCACTCCTGGTGGTGCTCGGGGGACCATATGGGATGCTGGGAATCGAACCCGGGCCAGCTGTGTGCAAGGCAAACACCCTACCCGCTGTACTATTGCTCCAGCCCCAGTATACTATCATTTTATATCCTGAAAAAGAATGCAGTCATTCTGTCCCTGTCCATCTGACTACTTCACTCTGCATAATACTCTCCATATTCTTGTATTTATAAGTAAATTTCATAACTTCATTTTTCTAATAGCTCTATGGCGTGTGGACCACAAAAGGTTCCTCTCCCTCCTACAGCCTGAAGTCTGACCCCACACAAAGGGAATCTTGGGTCCGCAGCATTTTAGCATGTTACCCAGAATTGCCTCCCTTGTAGGTTTTGGTTTTGTTTTTTTGTGGAGACACCAGACAATGCTCAAGGTTTACTCCTGGCTTCACACTCAGCTATCACTCCCGGAATTGCCCGGGGCACCATTCTGGATGTGGGGAATCAAAGCCAGGTTGGCCGCATCCAGGGCAAATGCCCTACCCCAGGAAAGTTTTTTGAGAAGCTGTGACACATGGTAGAGAAGTACATGAAGATGATGTCCAGGAAAGATACTGAGATTGTAAGGGAAATACCTATGGATTCATGGACACGGCAGGAGACGCTGGTAATGAGTATCAAGTTGTGGGAAATAAACCCCCTAACAGAAACCCCAAGGTCGGGACAGTCCCCTAAGGAAAATAAGTTTAGACCGGAGGGAAGCAGACAGGCATGTCCAGGCCAGAATAGAATAGCAAATTGTCACTTGACTCCATCCTTTAAGGGCCACTGATTGGCCATGTGAAATATCCGGGTCTCTGTCTTCATGCACCCCTTAATTGTGCCCTGTCTACTCACAGTGCTGAACATATCTGTGAACTTCAACAGCGGCTCACATGACGGGAACCAGGATGCTGGAGAGATGGATGAATAAATGACCACTCTGTGCACTACCTGTTTGGGTAACCCTGAAACTCGGACACTCCTGATGTGTTTGTCGGATTCTATGTGACTGGTCTCACTGGTCAGGGCTCTCAAATCAAATATTTTTGGAGCACTGGACGTAATGATAGAAAAGATTCAGAAGAGAAATCTACAGAATCAGACAGTCTGTGATACTCTGAGACAGGATCTGGGGAGAGGCAGGATGATTTAATGTAAAATGGTGATCCAATACTATGATTATGTAACTTGAATGGGACCGGAGGGAAGGTACATCGGGCCGGGCATTTGCCTTGCATGTGGTGGACCAGGATTCGATCCCCGGCAACCCCTAGGGTGCCCTGAGCACCACCAAAGGTAATTCCTCAGTGCAGAGCCAGAAGTAATCCCGAGATCTCACAGTGTGACCCAAAAAGTCAAAGTAGGAAAAAGGGCTTGAACGATTCTCAATTTCATGGACATTTTATACAGAAATACATTAAAGCTGTCAAATTAAATAGACTCAATTCAGGCTGCATATGACTTACATATAACTGTATGATATGAAATATATTATTGACTTCAAAATTGCTCAACAAGATACTAAATTTACTTCACTGAAAATAGATAACTGGAATAATTTAATGAAAATGGTAAAAACAGGGCCAGAAATTTAGTACAGCATGGAGGGTACTTGCCATTTGATCCCCTGCATCCCATACGGGTCTGCAAGCATGTCATGAGTGATTCCTAAATTCCAAGAGAGGAGGAACTGATAAGCACCAATGGCTCTGACCCTAAAATCAAAAACAAAAACCATGAAAGAAAAACATGGAAGCAATAACTGCTCCAGAGTGATTCGATAATCCTCTAAATATTTTTTCACTAATTCTTTATTTTTTGATTAATGACAGCGTGTTTGCTCATTCTACTGAACGAGTATATATTAGCCACTTTAATTCCTGCATGTTGTGACATTTCTCTCAAGTTCACCAACAAATCTGTTATTTATTTTCTCTGTAGGTCTTTACCTAACGAACAAGAAAGTAATGGATGCAATAGTTCTACAAGATATGGTTTGGGGAGTATTATTTTTCTTTCAATTCATATCTGGTTTTGTTGGAAATTCACTATTGATCATGATAAATATAAACACCTTTCTGCAGAGAGCAAAGCCAATAGATTGGATATTTACACACTTAACTTTCGCCAACATGATGACAGTCTTATTCGCCGGGATTCCGGAATTAATATTTTTCTTTGGAATAAGAAACTTTCTGAATGACACTGGTTGTAAGGCAGTTTTGTTTTTGTATAGAGTGGGCCGGGGTCTTTCCCTCTGCACCACATCTTTCCTCAGTGTGTTCCAAGCCATTGTGATCACCAACAAGCATGCTCAGTGGGTGTGGCTCAAATCAAACATCTACACATGCATTTCTTCTGCCTTCCTCTTTTTCTGGGTACTCAACATGCTGATCTATATCCAGGTCATCTTGTTAGTGGGGGCCCCATTCAATATTTCTGGAATTGAAGAAGTTTATAACAAAAAATACTGTATAGCACATTACTCAGAGATTACGGGAGCCTCTGCATTTCGGGGAGGAATGATTTTAAGAGATTTCCTGTGTATTCTCCTCATGATCTGGACCAGTGTGCACATGGTAAAGTTCCTCTTCAACCACCGCAAGAATGTCCAGCACATCCTTAGGCACAGTCTCTGCCCACAGTCCTCTCTTGAGATCAAGGCCACCCACACCATCCTGGTCCAAGTCAGCTGTTTTGCTTTTTTTTACTGGACCAACTGCTGCCTTACCATTTATGCAACCTACAGTCACAAGGTACAAGGGTTAGGAAACATCACTGTTTTTGTATCTTCCTGCTACCCAGTAATCTGTCCTTTCTTGCTGATCAAAAACCACAAAGGCCCCTTTCTGAGCTGCACCTATATAAAGAAGAAAAAATCTCCACAAACACTGCTGTCAGAGACTTGAGTTACTCTCACACCAGCTGTAACAGAAAATTCCAAGTGCAAAGGGTAAGTGATGGGGGGATGGAGAGATAGCCTAGTAGGTAATGCACTTGCCTTCATATGATCTACACAGGGTCAGGAGTGATTTCTGAGTCCTAAGCAGGAGTGAGTCCTGAGCATCGTCAGGTGTGACCAGGGAGAAGTGGATGGAGTGTGAGGGTTTTGTGGAGTAAAACAAAGGAAAATAATATCTTCTACGGAAACATATCCTAGTCCACCTCTTGCTCTACAGACTGAGATCAATGAACTGTGACTTGACACACTGTAGAAGACACACTGTAGAAAGCTGCACCTGTATGTGAAACTTTATTTCCATTCTTTCTCGGGAAAGGGGATGCACATCTGACTGTGCTTGGGTCTCCAAGCGGGTTTGACTGCTTGCAAGGCAAGCACATTTCTCTCTATAATCTTGCTCTCTTCCCTGCTTTATTTCATTTGTAATATGATTTCAAATATTGATCTTTGAGAATATTGAAGTGGCTCTGTGGAAACAACCAAAAGTGATGCATTCTGCAGTTAATGGGGTGCTGGAGATCAAACCCAGGTCACCCATGTGCAAGACACGTGTTCCATCCCACTGTGTATCTCTCCAACCACAGCAAAGTCCTCTAATAGAATAATAGTGGGGTAGGGTTGGGGTTTGAGTGATAGTACAGCGGGTTTGGTGTTTGCCTTGCACACGGCTGACGTGGATTCAGTCCCCGGCATTCCATAAGGTCTTCTAAGCAATTCCTGAGTGCAGAGTCAGGAGGAACCCCTGAGCATCTCCAGGTGTTACCCCAAAAGGCAATTAATAAATAAAGTTTTTTTCAAAAAGTGGGATGTGGGAAACAAAGCAATGGAGACATTCACTGAGTTCCAAATACTTTCGCTGAATGCATAAAAAGTGAACTGAATGCATAAAAGTTCTATAAATGAGTTCAAATGAAGGTAAGAAGTAATCTGTAAGCAGTATAATAAATTTCTGACTCAATACATTGAGTAGCTAATGCACAAAAGGAAAAGGAGAGAGACAGCGAGAAGGAAAGTGGTTCCTCTAGAGGGATGCTGGGGGCTGGGGGTTGGGGCTGGAGGGTTGGAGGATGGTGGTAGGGAGAGCTTGGTGGTGGGAAACGGACAGTGGTGGAGGGATAGGTGCCCTGTCAATATATGACTGAAACCCAATTATGAACAGCTTTGCAATGGTCTATCTCAATGATATCTATTTTTTTAATTTCTTTTAATGAATCACCATGAGATACAGTTAGAGATTTACAAACCTTCGTGACTACGTTTCAGTCATATAATGATTGAGTACCCATCCCTCCCCCAGTCCCATTCTCCACCATTAATGTTCCCAGCATCCCTCCAGCAACCCTCCATCCCCCTCCTTCCTCTGTGGCAGGCATTTTCCCTTTTATTCTCTCTCTCTCTCTCTCTCTCTCTCTCTCTCTCTCTCTCTCTCTCTCTCGGTGTTTCGGTTTTGGGTACTAAGTGGCCATCATGTTCAGTCCATAGTCTACTTACAGCACGCATCTCCCATACTGAGCGAGCCCTCCAAGCATCATTTACTTGGTGCTCCCTTCACTATCTCAGCTGCCTTTCCCCTCAACATGTGAGGACCGGTACAGATATCCAGTTGAAAAAAAATGTAGTTATGTAGAGTTCATGCCCAATTCAATCATGTTAATCAATCGCTGAATCAATATTAGTATACACACACACCCACACACACACACAAAGGACATTGAATAGCTCGATTTTCCTCATTACTAGTGAAATCTCAATTATTCCTGAAAAATAGAAAGTTTTGTGAAGTAATGTGAGTAAACATCAAGTGAAGAATCATCTATTGTAGACAATAAACAAACATATGGGAAGGGGGCGTGGTGGCATGAGGCGTGGGCAGAGAGCAGGATGAGTGACTGTGGGTGATGTTTGATTCCACATTAGCCCATCATTAGGGTCGGGCGTTAGTCCAAGGTGGAGGGCGCTTGTCTTGTGTGCAGCTGACCCAGGTTCGATCCCTGGCATCCCAGAGGGTCCTCGTGCACCACCAGGGGTAATTTCTGAGTGCAGAGCAGGGAGTCACCGCTGAGCATCACTGGGTGTGGCCCCCAAACACGAAAATACAAGTGGAATGTTTTGACACCCTGAAGGAATCCTTCACTGCTCACTTCTAACCCCAAAGAATGGTGTTCTGTTCAGCTCTATGGGGGGTCTTATCAGGATACAAATAACTAGGAAAAATAACTGTTGCTCAGTGGGCTCTTGGAGAACCCATAAAAAACTGACACCTCTGGGGTCAAATGACAGTACAGCGGGGAGCAGCTTGCCTTACATGCCGCCAAGCAGAGGTCAACCCACAACAACCCATAGGATGAGCAATGCCACGAGTAACTTTTGAATGCAGAGCCACAAAAAAACCTTCAGCATCACCACGTGTGATCCAAAACCAAAAACAAATCAAGAAAAAAACATTTTTTGTTATTGGTGACTGTGTGGATATGTATTTAGGGAGTGTACTAGCAAGCGGTTCCAGATTTTTAAAAAAATGCCTAAACAGCAGGCAGACAAACTGCCTAACAAAAATGGACTCCAAGGTGGGCCAGAATAGTAGTATAAAGGGGTAGGGGGCTTGCCTTGTACATGGCTGACCCAGGTTCAATTCCCCAACATCCCATATGGTCTTGAGCACCACCAGGGATGATTCCTGAGAGCAGAGTTAGGAGTAAGCCCTGAGCATCACCAGGTATTGCTCTAAAAAGACAAAAACATTTTTCCGTGATTGCTCCAAGGCAATCATATCCCGAAATAGTTTAAGGTTGTGGGAATTATCCTATGTAATTATTGAAACAATCATAAGGATGTACCACTCATCATTAAGAAGATGAACAAAGGCAAAGGTTGTGAAAAAGAACAACACATATTATTTTTTGTCTTTGGGGTCACACCCACTTCACTATCGCTCCAACCCTGATCACTCATCTTTTGAAAGGTCATAGGGAAAAGTAATGAATAGTGATGTCATTCCATGTTGTAAACCCTAAGTATACTGTTTATCTAAATAAATGAGACATGGAATTATGTAAGAAAGGTTATTGGATGTTCTAAGTAACACTAAAGGACAACATATAATTGGTTTTATTGACTACAATTGAATTATACAACAAAAAGAACATAAAAAAACATAAGTTTGAGGTGATGGAGCAATCCACAACTCCCCCCAAACTGTGGTGTCCACGTTATCTGGTGTGTTCAGAACTGACCTGGAGGTGCTTGGGGGACCATATGGGATACCAGGGATTGGACCGTGTCACCTGTGTGCAAGCCATATGCCCTACACACTGTACTTAGGTTCTGGCTCCGAGGATTTTTTTTGGGGGATGCTTTGTTGTGGGCCCGTATGTAGGGTTCTGGGGACTACTAAGTACCTGGGATTGAACCTGGTCGGCCATAAGCAGGGTGAGATTATTTTGTTGTTATTCTCTCCACTTTGAACAAGAAAAGTTCTGAACCCACTTTGCTCTGTCTGTGACCCAGCTCTTTGGAAAGGTTTCCAGTTACAGTCAGCCCCATGTGCCATCACCCCACGTTCTGAGGGTGCCCCAACACTCTTCTACAAAGAAGATACAGGGACAGAGCAAGATACAGCTCCAAACCCAGCAAGTTGGGGTGAGGGAATCTGCCATCAGGGACTGAAGCTGTTTTGTTTTTTTCATTTGTTCATGGTTTGGGGCCACAAACCAGGCAACGCTCAGAGGTTCTCAGGCTCTGCACTCAGGAATCACTCCGGCATGAAGGTGGGGCTGTCTGGGAGCCAAAGAAAGAACCAGAGGCCTGTGACAGCAAACCAAGAGCACTAACCGCTCTGCTCCCATTGCAGCTGCCCGAACTGCTTGCTTGATCCTTAATGACCCTATACCTAACATGGAAGCCAAGAAAAGGGCTGGAAATCTTTTTTTTTTAAATTTTATTGAATCACCATGTGGAGGGTTACATAGTTCTCAGGATTATGTCAATTATACAATACGCAAACACCCTTCCCTTCACCAGTGCCCCTATTCCATCACCAACCACCCCAGTATACCTCCCGCCCCCTCCCGCCGCCCCCCGTGATAAGTTTCACTTCATTTACGCTTTATCTTGGTTACATTCTATGTTTCAACACATAACTCGCTATTGTTGCTGGGGTTTCCTGCCAAAAGGAAAAAGACAGTCCTATTGTCAAGGAATCATTTGATAGTTCTCCATTGCTGAGAATGTAGAGATATTAAGTCCCGTTGTTAGTTGCATAACTTTTCTATTTTTTTCCCCCATCGTCCCGCGCCACCGAGTTCACGCCTGTTTAGTATTCACCACGCTGCCTGACAAAGGAAAAGAAAACCGGAAGAGATGGTTATTTCCTGTCATCAGCCGGCGTGGGGCTCTGGCTTAGTTGATAGTCTGGTAGAAAGTCTGCAGTTTCTGGAACCAAAAGTAGTGTGCTGGTATCGGCCCCGACTCGAGATTCCATCAGCGTCCCGCTGTTCCATGTACATAATACTTTATTCCCTTGTATCCCATTCCCATGCCACCAGGTCCGTGTCAACTTAATAAACATCATACTATGGTTAACACCACGCCGCGTTTCTTCCCGAGAAAGAAGGATATTTCTTCTCAGCTGGCGTGGGGATATGGCTTAGTTCAATCTAGAGAGATGGCTGCCATTTTGGTTGCCTTCAATATTTCGACAAAAAAACTTACTGTTCTTGTAAGGGTTTCCCACCAAAGTCTGACCCGTTAAAAAGAAACCATTTCATATTGCTGATGATTAGATGACATTAGGTCGCGTGGCCGCTAATAAGTTTTAGGTTTCTGTATAAAGTCCAGGGAAAATTCAGGGCAGGAAATCTTAAGCGTGGGAAAAGTGGTACCGCGGTAGTTCCTATGAAACGCCACGAGATGGCGCTGTGGGCATTTCTATCCCTCCCCACGCCCGTTTTCCACCCTTGCCTTTGCTTCAGTGTTAAGTATGGGGTCATTAAGGATCAAGCAAGCCTCTTCCACAGGTGCAACAGTAGGAGAGCCTGTGGGTGCTTGTCTTTCACTTCAGTAACCGGGTTCAATTCCAGCCTTCCGATTTGTGGGGTACATAGCTGAATCTCCTGGGGGAGGGTCGAGTGGGTTGACCCAGTCTTGTCTCTAGACATCGAGGGGTGCAGATGATTGAACATGGCCAGGAACGAGCAAGGCAAGGTTATTTCCTTACATTTTGTTTTCTTTGCTTGAGCAAGAGAAGTTCTGAACCTCCTTTGTGATTTCTGTGATGGAGCCCATTGAATGTTTCCTGTAATTGGCAACCCAGACACTCGAACCCAAAAATGAGTCGTAATGGGCAACCCAAATTTTCTAAGAGTGCAAAATTCTTTGAGAAATGGGCCTGAGAAAGGACGGAAACTCCCCAAAGCGCCATCTCGTGGCGGTTCATGGGAACTGCCGTGGCACGACTTTCCCAAGCTTAAGATTTCCAGCCCTTTTCTTTGCTTCTATATTAAGTATGGGGTAATTAAGCATAAGCGCTCAGCCTAGCGCCATGGATCGAAAACTGAGCCGGGAGGGCACTTCTCTTGTACGGGGAGATCCGGGTTCTATCCCTGCACCCCATATGTTCCCCCAATCACTGTTAAGTGGTGATTCCTGAGTGCAGGGACAGGGGTAACACCCCTATATCGCCGGGTGTGGTCGCCGAGACACAAACAAAAGCCTTTCACGGAGGATTCCTTCACGCCAAACTGGGGGATGCCGAGCTGAATCTGCCTCCCACCACCTTCCTCCACCGAAAACCGCGAAGGTGTGGGGACCCCGGGACAGGAACTGTTCGCGAAAGGGGGCTGAGAGGGAGAGATCCTACTGCGGGCAAAGCACGTGCCACGTTGCCGGGTTCAATCCCGACACCCGGGTCGCCCCACGCGAGGCAAGCGCCCTGGATGCTCGGCTGCCCTGCACGGCCTGAGGCGGCCGGCTTGATCCTAGTGACCCGCAGGTTACCATGGAAGCAAACCCCAGGGCTGGAAATCTTTAGGCAGGAGAGTCGCGCCACGGCTCTTCCGCCCATGCACCGCGAGAGGGCGCTGTGGGGCGTTTCCGCACCCCCCAGGGACGTTTCTCTAAGAAATGTCCATTCCTGGTCCTGACCTCCATGCACAAGCCACTATAACTCCCAGGACCCTCGGAATTTCTGCATAAGAAAACAAGAAAGAATTTCTGCATAGTGGAGCCGCGTCCTCGTCCCTCTCCTTAGTTCACTGTGCTGATGGACCAAACTAGTGTCTCTGGCTTCTTTATTTGGGGTGTGGGCTGTGGGTGGTCGCAACAGTTTCTCAGGGGCTCAGGGGATTTGTATGGTGATTCAAACGGAACCCAGGGTGAGCACAGAAGACAGTTGTGCCTTCCCGCAGTGTGAGCTCTCCACACCGGCCCATTCTTACAGGTCTCCAGCCCCATCATCCTCACAACCCCACACTCCGCATTTCTGAGGGTACCATCTTCTTCCAGAGAGTGTTTTGGGGTTCCTATACACATGAGAAGTCCCAAGTCCTCTGTTTTCTGTGAAGAAGGTGGCAGAGGGAAGACTCAAGTTTGGCATTCTCAAAAGTTGGGGTGAATGTACCTACCATCAGAGAAATCAGGAGTGGGTTGAAAGAATTTTAATTAAAATAGTAATAATGAGCCTAGACCGGGCAATTTCCATCCCTGGATATTCTGGGTTTCTTTTTGTTTGTTTGTTTTTTTTTTTTTTTTTTGCTTTTTGGGTCACACCTGGCAATGCACAGGGGTTACTCCTGGCTCTGCACTCAGGAATCTCCCCTGGCGGTGCTCAGAGGACCATATGGGATGCTGGAAATCGAACCCGGGTCGGCCGCGTGCAAGGCAAATGCCCTACCCACTGTGCTATCACTCCAGCCCCGATCCCTGGATATTCTGAATACACCACTTTGCCAAGGATATTTTTAAATTTAGGGGTTTGGTTCTGGGGACCCTTATGAGTACTTGGAATTGAACTTCATCAGTCATGAACAAAATAAGGCTATTTTGAGTGTTGCTGATCTGGCTGTTCTCTTCATTATGAACAAGAAAAGTTCTGACCCCACTTTTCTCTGTCTGTGATCCAGGCTTTGGAAAGGTTTCCTCTTACAGTCAATCCCACATGCCATAACCCCACGTTCTGGAGGTGCCCCCAAAACTTTTCTACAAGGAAGAGGGGCCATGGATACAGCCAGATACAGCTCAGAATCCACCAAGTTGGGGTGAGGAATCTGTCATCAAGGTAGTGATGCTGTTTTGGATTCCTTTGCTTCGTTCATGTTTTGGGGGCCACAAACCCAGCAAAGTTCAGGGGTTCTCCTGGCTCTGCACTGAGAAAACATTCCAGCATGACAATGGGACTTATGGAGAGCCAAAGAAAAAAAAAAACAGAGTCCTGAGACTTCAAGGCAAGAGCACTAACCACTCGGCTCCCGCTGCACAGGCAAAAGCGGCTAGCTTGGCCCTTAATGACCCCATAATTAACATAGAAGCAAAGAAAAGGGCTGAAAAGCTTAAGCCTGGGAAAAGTCGGGCCACGGCAGTTCCAGTGAAACGCCACGAGGTGGCACTATGGGCATTTCCTTCCTCCCCAGGTCCGTTTCTCTAAGAATTTTCCACCCTTGGCTTTGCTTCAATGTTAAGTATGGGGTCATTAAGGATCAAGCAAGCCGCTTCCACAGGTGCAGCGGTAGGAGAGCAGTGTGGGTGCTTGTTGTTCACGCGGGTGACCAGGGTTCGATTCCTGCCTTCAGATTTTTGTGGGGCACATAGCTGAATCTCTTCGGGGGTCGGGTTGGTTGCTCCAGCGCTTGCTCTCTGGACAAGGAAGGGTTGGATCCCAGTCTGAAATGAGCAAGGCAAGGTTCTTTTCTTTTCTTTTTTTTCTCTTCTCTCTGAGCAAGAAAATTTCTGAACCCACTTTGCTATGTCTGTGAACGAGCCATTTAGAAATGTTTCCTTTTATAGGCAACCCACACCCCATCACCCCACATTCTGAGGGTGCCCCAACCGTCTTCTAAAAGGAGGAGGGGGCATGGAGGAAGATCCAACTCAGAATACCCAAAGTCGGGTGAGGGAAATTGCCATCAAGGGCCTGAGGCTGCTTTGTTTCTATTTTATTGTTTGTTTGTTTGTTTGTGGTTGGGGCCACACCCAGAGATGCTCAGGGGACACTCTCCTGTGTCTGCACTCAGGAATCCTTCCGGACACGACTGGGGCTCCGTATGGGGAGCCAACGGATGGATGATGGTCCTCTGAAGACAAAGACACGGGTT